>PVLC010002843.1:55603-98178 GCA_004027655.1 Graphiurus murinus | reverse complement strand
TTGAATCTCCTCACAGACTGACACTTCCAAGGACAAACCCCTACCTGCTGTTACAACACCATCTTACAAAACATTCTCAAAAAATAATCACATTTAAGTATTTAATTAACATTAATAGTTGAAAGCTACTCAAAGTTACTTTCCTAGAAATTCACCACCATGCTCTCATGATTTCCAAGTTCACTAGTAATTTCTCTGAACTCTCACCCCAGCTACTTTCAAAGGTTCCTCCAGGGGCCAGTTGAGCCCCATGAGAGACTTCTCGCCATCCCCCCTAAGACCCTCGTGGAGCCCATAATGAACCATGAACCATCTGGCATCCTCTTGCCACTCACTGTCAGGTCACTGTGGTGACCTGGGAGGATATCATCCCAGGACACTAGTAACCCTCTAGTCTAATGGGATCTCGGCCACCCACATACAAGACTTGGATGACCTAAGGTCACTGCGGAAATCACAATCCCTGGCCTTTCATTGTTCCTCTGGATGCTAGGTCACTTAGAAGAGGAAATCTGTGTCCCTTGGCTCAGGTGTGGGTGCTTCAGGTTAATACTATAGCCCTTCCAGGACATACCTCTTTGGCTATAAACCCATGTAAAGACAGTCATTTTCCCAGAAGATGCCCTCTCAGAGACTGGACAGTTGGTCCACAAGAGGTTTCTAGGGTGTCCTTAGGAACCAGCCCTCCTCTCTGACTTACGCATCTTGGGATCAAACGTAGAAGGATCCTTTTCTCTCTTCTCAGCCCCAAGACCAACCCCATTTCCTATCTATAGGTATGATCCTCTCTGGGGGAAGGAGGACTTCCCTTGTTACATAATCGTCTGTTGTTTCAGGCAGAATCAAACTAAAAAACAAGTGTCAAAAAATGCACGCTGCCTCTACTTAATTAAAGAAAGTCAACCACTAACTTATAAAAGTCTAACTCTAAAGTAAGAGGGGATTAATTCATAGAACACAGACCAAAAAAAAAAAAAAAAAAAAAAAAAAAGAACTACTGAACCTGGCTTATTCTTTTGGAAAGGGAGTGAATCAAAATGTAGGTGGTTTTCAACCTTTTAGGTTAAGTGCGAATTATTAGAGTCACTAAAAGGATAGAGAAAAATCCCTGAGGTATGATTTCCTACTTGGAAGATGATATGAGGTGTGAGGGAGGTCCCCCCAGGAGAAGCCCAGAGTCTGCTGAAAGGTCAAGAGAAATTACTATCACAAAATGACTTTGTGAAGGAGTTGGTTCCATTAAATGTTGATTCTGCAATTCGTCCCTGCTTTTGAAACCTGTTATAAGTCCTTTCTTTCCCCTTGCTCTGGAATCTTTGCTCCTTTCAGTTTAGCACAGTAACATTTTTAAGAAACAGAACAACACTGTAAGGGTGCGGGGCTGGGGCTGAAGGGAACAAATTTTATGGTGGCCTATTTATGGTATGAGCTCCTAAAACTACCCAAGGCTATTTCCTTTAGCACACTACCAGAACGAAAGACTGGTATTTAATTATTTACAAAGAACTCTGCCATCACTTCTTATTTGTTTTTCTTCACAGTGCCCTGATACTGATAGCTTTAGATGGGGGTAATGTATGGGAAACCATTTAAAGCATGTGAAGTTAGATGATATCACTATCTCATTATGTTATTATATCTCTATTCTTTTCTATGCTGCTTTTAGAGCTGTTAGTCTTCCCAGAGAGTGATGGTTGGAAGGCACACAGACTTGCTCCATGTCAAAGAAAAAGCCAGGACATGAGTGAACAGAGCTTCCTCAAACTGCTCTGACCACGATGTCTACAGCATAAGATTGAAGAATCCCTACTTTCGCTGAGCTGTGTGTGGCGGACATGCATGCACATACACGCATCTTCAGGATCTCAGTCTTGCAGAAGAAAGAGTGGGTCTGGAAAGTCCTGCCATTAAGGGCATCTCTGCTGATATCTGCCAGGCCGCCCTTCATTATCCGTTGGAAACTTCATCATTAATTTCCTTGACAGTCACCAGCCCGACTCGTTCCCTATGGACTGAGTGCTCCGCAGACATATCTCTGAGGTGACCTGTTCCGATGAGCCACACAGCACCCAGCTGAGGTGACTGGGGACTGTCAACTTGTTCTCCCGTGGTGACACTCTCGCCAAGCACCTGGTAGTCCGAGCCTTGAAGGTCTGTAGCTTCCAGCCCGGGCGGCTGCACTGTTCAACATTTCACAGCCTCCGCTCCCTGTGACCTGTTCTGCAAGAACAGGAAGCCTGGCCCTTCTCACGCCTCTTATTTCACTCTGCGCATGTGCAAGGCCACGCAAGAACCTTTGCCTGTCACTCTTGCAGACCTGGACAGGCGCCCTCATGTTTGCAGCACTTCATGGAGCCAGAAAAGGAGAAACCTCTGCTGCCCGGAAAATGAAACTGACTCCTGACCTTTATGTATCTGTGTGTTGGCACCTCCAGTAACTAGGTGGGGGGTGGGGTACTGGGAGGGCGCACTTTCCTCATGCATACCTGTGAGAGAGAGGCCTTCCCTCCCACCCCAGGAAAGATGCAAGAGAAAGAACCGAGGGACAGCTGCAGGGGAGAGGGACAGCAGGAATACTCCCCTCTTTTCGCCTGGATGAGAGTGCGTGCCGGGGCCCTGTGCGCTCCTCAGTGATGACTCCTCTCCTAGGGCTCTGTGCGTGGGACGCAGAGCACAGGATCTGCAGGGCTGAATCTGCCTCGTGATCGCCCAGAAGGATACTAAGCTCTCAGAGCTCCCTCCTTAGCCAGGAGTGGTGGCACACCCCTGTAATCCCGGTACTTGGAGGCTGAGACAGGAGGATTGCAGGTTTGAGGCCACCCTCAGCAACTTAGGGAGCTCTTGTTTCAAAATTAAAAATAATAAAATAAAAAGGATTTGGAGCCGGGAGTGGTGACGCACGCTTGTAATCCCAGCATTCGGGAGGCTGAGACCGGAGGATCCGGGTTCGCGGCCAGCCTCAGCTATCTAGTGAGGCACTCCGCAACTTAGTGAGACTCGGTTTCAAAATAAAAGAATAAAAAAAAAAAAAAATAGGGCTGGGGGTATAGCTCGGAGGTAGAATGCCCCTGAGTTCAATCCCCAGTACCGAAAAAATAAATAAATAAAATAAAATAAAAAGGATTTGGAATATAACTCAGATATAGAATGCCTCAGCGTTCAATCCTCAGTTAAAAGAAAAAAAAAAAAAAAAAGGCCTCCTTTTAAAGGACCTTTGAGTGAATTGGAAAAGCTGCCCCTTCCTCAAGGCTCTCGACCGCCACCTGCTGGATGCTGGTGTCATAAACACTCGCGTGCGCGGCAACTAGGTGAGTGGGGCGCTTGAGAATGTGTAGCTAGACAGAGCGCAGGCTCACTCCACGAGGAATAACAAAAAGCCACTCTGCCTTGGGCTCTGGAGAACCTCTCCCATAAACTGCCTCCTCCAGGGCCAGATACTTTTCGTGTGTGTGTGTGTGTGTGTGTGTGTGTGTGTGTGTGTGTGTGTGTGTTACCAGGGATTGAACCCAGGGGTGTTCTGTGTCTGAGCTACACCCCAGCCCTATTTTATTTTTTTATTTTAAAACGGTCTAAGTTGCAGAGAGCCCCACAAATTGTTGAAGCTGTCTGGGAACCTGCGATCCTCCTGTCTCAGCCTCCCAAGTATGGGAATTACAAGCCTGTGCCGCCACTCCTGGCCCAGGAGCTACTTTTTTACACCTAAAAGGAAGCCAGGTGTGACTGGCCTAGGGGTGGCCCACCGCGGAGCATGCGCAGAGCACTGAGCCTGTGGGGTTCTAGCAGGTACCCAGGGAAAGTTTCCAACATGGTGGAAACTGCGCAAGCGCATTAAGCAGTGGCTCAAAGGGGGACAGTGACCTCCCCAAATGCGTAGACATGAGGGGGAAGGTTTCCAGAGTGAATTAAACTTGCAGTGTGGGCGACTTGGCAACTTGGCAAGATGTTTTACTTCTGCAGAAGGGTGTGCATATAACATATAACTGGGTGACATATAACCCAGTTAGCAAGCACACGGAGCAGGCTCAGCTTTTATCCCTAACGTGAGCCTCCCCCTGAGCCTGATTTAGGGAGGACTTGGGTTCACAACTCTGCTGCCACTTTCCAAGACAGTAACTTTGCAACAATGCTTAACATTCAAGAGCTAAAATAGATGACCCAAACTAAGATAACTGACTTCTGGAAGATTCATGGTCAACTAAAGGTCAACTGTGAGCTAAGATGAATGACCAAAACTAAGATGATTGACTTCTGGAAGATTCCTGGTCAAGTAAAGGTCAATTATGAGCTAAGATGGATGACCAAAACAGAGATGGTTGGTTTCTGGAAAATTCAGGGAGTAGAGCATACAGATACATGTATCAAACAAATGCCCATGTTACAGTTTCAAAATGGAAGTAGTACACTTCTGTGTAATTGCTACGTTGACAGAAAAGACGGTTTTTACTTGTTACAATTCCCCTTCTTTTATTATAGATTTTTTACTTGTTTCTTTGAATTCCTTAGGGGCCCATGTCCAGCCTGGGGCAACATGGGATGGGGTTTTTTTTTCCTTTGAATTTTCAGGTTGACAAAAGGTGAGAATTCCTTTGGGATAAGAATCCCATGAAGATGGGGTGCGAGGCTCTGACAAAAGGGGAAACTTCCCCTAGGATTTCGGTGTCTCAGGAATTTGGGGTGTGAAGCTAAGGATTATGAAGTTTTTAGATCTTTAAAACCTTATTTTCCTTTCTCTCCCTATTTGTCTCCTTTCTACCTAGTATTTTATTTTTCTACCCTGCCTCAGTATGGCCAATAAGTTGCCTCAAGACCTTGCTGGACCCAGAAGGCTCGTGTAGGGACGGGGGTGAGGATGAGGGAGGGTTCTGCAAATCTATAGGACAGGGCCTCTGTCAGAGAAATGATGTTGGGTTGCTGTCACTGTGCTGCTTGGTTATGCTCCCAAGACCCTAATATGTTAAGCCACAACTACTAAGAGTTTGGCTACTTTTCTCCCTCTCTTCTAGAACACTTCTAAACTCTGTGGCTGGCCCTCTTTCCCCTGGCCAAGGCTTCTTAGTCCTATAAACAGAAAAGGTTGGCAAAAGAACAAGATTCAAGAGACCACTGCGTTGTCCTCTGGATCCACCCTTGGGGAGGAAGGGAGCAGCAGCCAGTGGTTAAGGCTACGATCTTCTAAGCTGTGTGCTCTGCTCACCTTACAGCATCAACTTTCATTCCTGAACGGTCACCGTAAGCCAGATCGTTTGTCCAGCTTCACCTTTCATCCTCACAACGACCTTATGAAGTAGGTGTGGTCCTGCTGCAGTAATAAGCACGGTCTCTCAAGGTGTCTAAAGCCTGATCCTTAGGATCGGTGAATGCATTTCCTCAGATGGTGTTCTGGTTTGGAATGTCCTCTAGAAATGCTGGTGTGTTGGTGATGCAGCACTGTTCAGAGGTGGGGTTCAGTTGGGGGAGGTGACTCGCTGGGCACCTGGCGTGGAGGATTAGGACTGTTGGGGTGAGTCCTCAGCTCAGAAACTCAGGATCTGCAGGGTCCTCGGCTAACGTGATGGAAAAGAATTTCAGCACGCGCCAGTCAGAAACATGGACAGAGGTTTATTTGGGGAAAAGGGAAAAAAGGAAGAAATACACATTCAATGTGGGCCATCTCAAGATGAGGAAGGGCATTTGGGGGAGTCCAGGGCTCTCTTCTTATAGGGGACTTTTGTGAGGGGTGGGCGAGAGGAGGTGAGTGAGGATGATCTCAGTCCAGTGGTCCCCTAGGCAGTCTATGGTGGTGGAGTTGTCCGGTCGCTATAGGGTGGATGATCTCAGTCCAGTAGTCCTGAGGCGCTTCCTGGTGGTCTGGTCAACCTTAGAGTCCTTAGGTTGATTGGAGTCCTCATTAGCTGATTGACAGATAAGCTGGAAACTGTCCTAAGTTATCATTATCAATGCACAGAGCAATTATATAGATTTCCCAGAATTTGGGAAAGTCAGTTCTGGGAAAGAGAACCGGTTTGTGGAGTAGAGGCTGAAGCGCTTCAGTTCCAGGGTTTTTTTTATATTAAAGTGATATTTTACTTTTCCTTCCCATTTGTCTCTTTTCTACCTACTTATTTCTTCTATCCTACATCAGGACTACCCTGGCTCCTCCTCTACCCTCTCTCTGATTCCAGCTACCACAAATTGAGTAGCTTTTCCCCTGCCACACCCTGCCAACTGTGCTGTTTCTGTCTTAGAACTGGCTGACCATGAACTGAACCTCTGAAACAGAAAGCCAAAATAAACTTTTCCACCTCTAAGTTGTTCTTGGTCACAGTGGCAAGAAGAGACTTGAGATTAAATTAAGAGACTCGAAGCCAGGCCCGGTAGTGCACGCCTGTAACTTGAGAAGTTGGGACAGGAGGATCACAAGTTTGGGAATAGACTCAGCAATTTAGTGAGACCCTCAGCACCTTAATGAGACCCCGTTTCCAAATTAAAAAAAAAATCAAAAGGTCTGGGAGTGTATCTCAGAGGTAGAATGTCTCTGGGTTCAATCTCTGGTACCAAATTAATAAATACAACTTTAAAAAAATCTAAGAGACTTGAGATAGGGAGAGTTCATGGATTATACAGGTTGCTTATAAGTGAAGGTGGGAGGCAGGGGAGTCATAGTCAGAGGAACCACTGCTAAAGACACAGAGTCAATGTGATCTGATGAGAGAAAGAGCCCACCTGCCACTGCTGCCTTTGCAGATGGAAGAGGCCACTAGCCCAGGAGTGTGTGCAGCCTCTGGGAAGTAGAGAGAACAAAGAAACACAGATGGGATGCAGCCCCGCCACCATCTGGAATTTAGCTCAGTGAGATCCCTTTGGACTTCTGGCCTCCAGAATGCTAAAATAATATTTTTTTTTAAAGCTACCATGTTTTGATAATTTGTTAGAGCATTAGTCAAGAACTAATACAGTAGATATCTTTGTCTCCACTTTACTGACAAGAAATTTAAACTTGCAAGTTTTTCATAAGCCAGGATTCAAATCTAATTCTCTATGACTTCAAAGCTCACGCTTTCCCCTATACTCCGGTTCTGCTTCTTTTTAAATTTTCATAACTAATGTCCTTACTGAAATCATCAAATATTAATCACCACAACAGCTACTTTAGAAAGAAGCACTAATGGCATACTTCTGACGGTCTCTTCTTTCCACAAGAAGTTGTTGAAAGAGAGGAAAGTATTCATCAAACTTTGCCTATAGAGTGATGAAAAGAAAACCAAAATATCCGTACTTCTCTACACATTCCTCTAAGGGGGCTAACATGATCATGACTTTTTGGCTTGCTTAGTCATTTGGTTGAAATTGTAAATTATCTCACATCCACTTAATAAAACTTAGGTCACAAAAAGACACACAAGTTTATTAATCACCAAGGAAATATAAAGCCACAGTGAAATGGCCGTCGATACCACAAGAAGGGTTAAAATGACAAAGACTGAGTGTGCAGGTGTTGCTAAGCAGGTGGAGAAAATGGAACTTTGATAAATTGCTGGTGGAATGTCAAAGCAAGCCGCTGCTAAAAACTGGTTAGCATTTTTTTTCCAGTACTTGGAATTGGGCCCAGGGGCATTCTACCTCTGAGCTACACCCCCAGCCCTATTTTTTATTCTTTATTTTGAAACAGGGGCTCACTATGTTGTGGAGGGCCTCACTAAGTAGCTGAGGCTGGTCATGAACCTGCAATCCTCGTGTCTCAGCCTCCCAAGTACTGGGATTGCAAGAATGCACCACCACACCACACCCGGCCAGCAATTATTTTTGTAAAATTAAATATACACCATATTACTCAGGAATTCCACTCACAGATATTTATCCAAGAGAAATGAAATACATTTCCACAAAATGGTCTATATAAAAATGTTTCTCCTAGCATTATTAATAACAACCCAAACTGGAAATAATCCAAATGTCTACCAACAGGTGAAGCATATTGCATGTGATGGAATAATACTCAGCAACAAAAAGGAATTCATTTCCAAAAGAAGAGAGATAGACAACTGATAGATACAACAGTATGAATGAATCTCAAAATCATTGTGTTGAGTGAAAAAAAAAAAAAAACCAATCCAATAGCCCACATATTGCATGATTCGATTTCTATGAAGTTCTGCAGTGGGAAAAACTAATCTTTAGTGACAGCCAGCAGGCCAGTTGATGTCTCTTGGAAGGTTGATGAAAGGGATGACTGGAAAGGCATCGTAGGGGGGCTTTCTAGGGAGATGGAAGTGTTCTGTACCTGGATTAAGGTGGTGGTTACATGGGATATACATTTGTGAAAACTCATCAAATTCTTCACTTAAGCCTCTGAACATAATTTATTTCTTAGGTTTTGAAATAGAACCAGGAGTTGCAACAAGGTAGTGGTGGGGCGGGGAGCCTACTGGGATTATCTGAATAATCAGCAGTATGCATTGGATCAGGACTACTTTTTTTTTTTTTTCTGCTAGGGATCAAACACAAACAAATGCATGCTAGGCAAGTGCTCTATCACTAAACTACACCCAAAGTAGGACTTTTATAAGTAGGCGAAATGGAGTGGTGGAGACAGACCCAGATGGGGAACCGGAGGCTTCCTTCTGATCTTGGTCCCTTTGCTGGCTCAGAGATCCATATGGCCTTGCTGGGTTCAGTTCCCCTCTCTGGGTCTCAAGGTCTCAACTGTAAAGTAAGTGAGCTGCACTAGATGACCTCAGAGTTTCCCCCTTGCTCTAAAATTCCATTATCTACCATTTTAAGTAGTCAATCAAATTACTAGGAGTTTCTAGTGGACATGGTGTTGTTCTTCCAAAACATTCATTTTTTAATTGGGTGCATTGTAACTTTACAGCATATTATGATACAGAGTGTTAGAAAAATAGATGCATGCAACTCCTTTTGCCTTCCCCATCGAGTCTCTTCCCCTCCACCTCGCAAGTCTTTGAGGTTGGAAATGGCAATTTTGTAAATATTCATATGCCATTCTTTATGACTTTGTCTCTCCCTCTCCATTCCCTAACCACCCTCAGCCATTCCCTGGAGTCTCTGCTCATCTGTCTGATGTTGCTGTTATATCTGACATTGATTCTAATCTCTGATTCAATTGACACTGCTCCACAGTGAGCGACATTATTCTCAGAGATTACATTTCCCAAAAGGAAACTTGGATCTTGTTTATCAGAGAGTTTCCAGAAGAACATCTTAGAAAAAATGCAAATGTGGGCTACACAATTCAGATTATAGGCATTTTTCCATATTCAGACAGAGCAGATATGTGTATATTCAAAGATATTTGGGTTACCAAGAATATGCACTTTAAAAAGCTTTGGGCGAAACGGTAATGTGATACAATACAAATATCACGGGACATAAAGACTATGACTCAGACAAGCCCCTCACATGATCAGATTGAACATCTGCCTCTCGGCACTCTCTGCTTTCCCATAGTGGTTTAAAGACAAAGTGAGATCTTGTCAAAGAGACAAAGGATGAAATGAGATCTTGTCAAATGGGCCAAAGCACACTCTAACTTGCAAAATGTTGTACAAATGTAAAGTGCTTTTGGGAAGAGAGGACCTGGTGTCTGGGAAGTCCACAAACAAGACTTGGGGTCTGGTCAGCACCAATACTGGGGAGGAGACAATCCCCAGCGAGTGACACTGGTGGCTGAAATACAGGAGATGACGAGAAAAAGCTGGACATTTGGGGCACAGAAGTAATCATGTCTTACAAGGATTTCCTGGGTTACATTGAACTCATCCAGGTTTCTGTGCTTCCTTTATTCTCTTGGTTTGTTCTCTACATACAAGGTGAATGGCCTTTGGTTTCCTAGATCAGACTGGGAACAACTCCGGAGAGTCATGAAAGGGGTTGAGGAGGGACCACAGAGAGTTCCTAGGGAAATGGACTACAACAGACTGGAAGAGGGCACAGGATGTGTAGCTGGGGGCAGGGGGCGGATTTGGAAATAACTCAAAGGAATCTTCAGATTCAGTGGAGGGAAGAGGGGAGATCATATGAGCAGGAAGGAACAGACAGGCTCCCTTCCACCGAGCACAAGCTCTCCCAAAGAACTGTGGATATTTGAAGGTACTGTTTCCTTGTAACTATATTTCCACCTAAGACAGGGTTAGCCACCCAGAAGATGCTTAATAAGTACTCAGAATGAGCTGGACAGATGTATAGAGAAAGAGAACCACAAAGGGAGCATTAGCAGTGCCCACCCACCTCTACTGTGCCAGAAAAAGTGTCCTGGCCCATCTTTCACGTTAGTCAGCCTTTCAGCACTGTGACAAAATGCCTGAGGGAAAACAACTTGAGGAAGAAATACTTATCAAAATAAACCTCATGGTTTCAGAGGGTTCCATCCATGGTCAGTTGGGCTCTGTTGATTCTAGCCCCATGATAAGGCAGAGCATTATGGCAGAAGGGTGTGGCAGAAGAGATGCTCAGCCCATGGTAGCCGGGAGGCAGAGAGGAGTGGAGGAGGGGCTAGGGATAAAACATAGTCCCAAGGGCACTACCTACCTCCTGCAGTTTCCTCTCCTCCCCGTAGTCCATTCAGTTGTGAACCCAGAGTCCTCATGATCCAAGCACTCTCTCAAAACCCCACCTCGGGATGTTGCTGCACTGGGGACCCAGCCTCCCACATATCAGTCTTTGGAGATTATCCCAGATCTGTACTCCAGATCTGTACCCTAGACCTGGAGTCTGGGACCGAGAAGGATTGATCAGGCCATCACCTATACCCCTAAATCATTCAAGTCATGTGACATTGACAATCAATCCTTTTCCTGATTACCCAAATCCAGGACGTGAACTTGATCGTTCCCTTTTCTCTGTACCCAATTAAGGAGGCACATCAGCAGTACCCTCAAAGTGGTCTTTGAATTATTCCATCTTCACTGTGGCTCTTGTTCTAACCCCCATCATCTCTCATCAGGACCACAGCAATGGCCTCTGACTGGTCCCCCTGCCTCCACACCGTCTCTCCTCTCCTCTTCTCTTATCTTTCTCTCTTTCTCATTCATACACACACACACACACACACACACACACACACACACACGCATGCACACACACACACACACACTTCTATATATAATGATTGCTCTCTCTCTATGAGTACATATATAGAAATGACTCATACAGAGTCATTTCTCTGCCCAAAATCATCCAACAATTACACATTGAGCAGTGTCCTGCCTCCCTAACAGCTCAATTTCTCAAGTAAATGAAATACATAGATGGTTGAGTTTGTATACCTCACTGTCTGTGAGTTTGATGAATGTGAGGCTGTCCCTCAAAGATGGATTCTCTCTTGGGGCACTAACAAATCAGGTATCTGAGCCTGCACCTGTGAGCCGTGTTCCACATTTTGAGGGACACTAACTGAGGAATGGCGCCACATGAAACCTCACCTGGGTGAGCTCATGACCTTCATGACTTTACCACGAGTGTCCTCTCACTTCTTTTTTGGAACTTTTCTAGAAACAAGCAGAGAAGAACTCCAGATGCAGAAGTCTCCAAAAGGGAAGGGAAGGCTATATGAGAATTTGACAGTCCTTTCCTTTCCTTTTCTTTCCTCCCCCTTCCCTCCCCTCTCCCCCTCTTCCCTCCTTCTTCTCTCTCTTTCCTTCCCTCCCTCTTCTCTCTTTTTCTTCCTTCCTTTCTCTCCTTCCTTCCTCTCTCCCTCCCTCTCTCTTCTCCTTCCTTCCTTCCTTCCTTCCTTCCTTCCTTCCTTCCTTCCTTCCTTCCTTCCTTCCTCTGATAATTGAACCTAGGGACATTCTACCTCTAATCTACACTCCTAGCCCTTTAAAAAAAAATTTTTATCTGGAAACAGCATCTTGCTAAATTGCTCAACACCCTGCTAAGTTGCAGAGGTTGGCCTTGAACTTGTGATCCTCCTGTGTCAGCCTCCCAAGTACTGGGATTACAGACATGTGCTACCACGCCCAGCTTCAACAGCTCTTTCATCTTGAGTTTTTATACTTTGCAGAGTCTTTTAACTCTATTCTAAATGGCATCACCAAATGGTAGCCTCCTTTTTCCTGTTCACTCTTCAGTGTAACAGAGTAACTTGCACTTCTGAAGAACAAGAAGGATGAGCTAGTGGCGACTGAGTGCTTTGGTATACATCAGTCGTTGAGAACTTCACAAATATCATCTCTCCTAAAGCAGTATTTCTAAAAACCAAGAGAAATGAAGAAAATGTAAACTGTCTAGAAGAGTCCTACATTCAAGCTGAGATAACAAGCCAGGAGTCATGTTGCATATAATCTCAGCAACTCGGGAGGCTGAGGCAGGAGGATCACAAATTCAAGACCAGCCTCAGCAACTTAGTGTCTCAAAAAATATAAAGGGTTGGGGTGTGACTCAGTGGTAGAGCATTTGCTTGTTTAGCATGTGGGAAACACTGGGTTCAATCCCGAGGAGAGAGGAGAGAGAAGAGAGAGATTGATTGATTGATTGATTGATGAGCCAAATCAGACTAACAAGAATCAGAGACCTTATCAGTGTCTTTCCCCATAGTGTGTTGCTATAATAAAATGCTTGAGACTCACATCTTATAATGAATAGAATTTTATTGGCTCACAGCTGTAGAGCGGCCTGTACCTGAGAAGGGTCTTCTCTCTGTGCCATCTCATGGCAGAAGGGTAGAAAGAGGACACGAGAGAGCCAAAGTTTCTTGCACAGAAAATCCCCTCACGATAATTAACCCACTCCCATGACAGCAATATTAATCCACCATGAGGGCTCATCATCTCCCTCTTATTAGGCTCAACCCCCAACACTGCTGCATAAGTTTCTAACGCATGAACTCTGGGGGCACATTCAAACCACAGCACCAATAACGAGCATTACTGGTGATTGTGCAGTACAGGTGAGTCCTGAGCTCCCTGATCCGTCAAAGCTGCTCCCTGGGTCCTTTCTTGCCACATTTGGTTGCATTCTGCAAAAGTATGACATAAAAGGCCATTCATCGATGCATATGGTCCTCACTAAAGCAAAAAGAACAACTTGGGTCTCAATATCATATCAGATGGTTATGTCATTTATGTGACATTTTCTGGGGAGCTGTGCCCCATAAATCCATAGATTAAAGGTGTGAGTATCTAAGGCATCCTAGATTGACCAGGTATATTATGCTAAAAGTTTTTGTTTGTTTTATAAAGATAAAGACTCTCCTAGTGAATACCATTAGTTTCTTTTCTAGAAGGTTTGTATTAGTATGTTGACAAGGAGATTTGGCCAGGTCAATTAACTTTCTCTCTCTCCCCCAGGGAAGAACAAGAACGGCCAGCTGCTAACCTTTTCCTTCTTCCAAGGAATGGCTTTCTGATTCTAAGAGTCCCAGTGAAAGCAGCTCACTGGTTATTTTCCTAGGCCTTTCACCTCAAAATAACTCAGCCTCTGCTTGTGGAGAGAAAGCACAGACTAACAAAACTGCTCCTCAACTAGCTTTTTGACTTTCTGACCTTTTTTTTTTTTTTTTTTTAATTTATTGGTGCATTATAATTATATGTAACAGCAGGATTCATTGCGGTATGTCTGCACATGCGCATAACATATTTGGTCAGTTTCACTTTGCAGGACCTCCTCTACCCATGCTCCTTCCCTCCCACTGCCCTGCCCCGACCCTCTTCCTTTACTTTACTAGTGTCCTCTCTGTTTTCATGAGACCCCCCCCCCCCTTTTCTCTCTAGCTTCCACATGAGAGAAAATATACAACCTTTCACTTTCTGAATCTGCCTTATTTCACTTAACACGATGTTCTCGAGTTCTATCCATTTTCTTGCAAATGACATAATTGTGTTCTTTTTTATGGTTGGGTAAAACTCCATTGTGTGTGTGTGTGTGTGTGTGTGTGTGTGTGTGTGTGTGTGTGTGTGTATCACATTTTCTTTATCCATTCATCTGTTGATAGACACCTAGGCTGGTTCCACAACTTGCTTATTGTGAATTGTGCTGCTACAAACATTGGTATGCATGTATCGTTGATAAATACCGCGTTGTTGTATCACTGGGTCACATGGGTGCCATTGCTAGCCAGACCTGTTTTTCCACTGCAGAGGTGGTAAATCTCATTCTCAAATAAGTTTCCACTACTAATCAACATTGGATTATTTTTCCATGCATGTATTCATTTAATTTCTTTTTCTTTCAAACTCTCTCTTTTGTTGGCGGTACTGGGGACTGAACACAGGGTGCTCTACTACTGATCTACACCCCCAGCCCTTTGTATTTTTATTATATTATATTTATTTATTTATCTTGTGGTACTGGGGATTTAACCCAAGGGCATTCTACCTCTGAGCTACACCCCTATCCCTGTTTTATTTTTATTTTAAGACAGGGTCTCTAAGTTGTGAGGATCTCGACAAGTTGCTGAGGCTGGTCTTGAACCTGTAATCCTCCTGTCTCAGCCTCCCAAGTACTAAGATTACAGGCATGCACCACTACACCCTGTTTTATTTTGAAACAGGGCCTTGCTAAGTTGCTGAGACTGGCCTCTCTAGCTTGCAATCCTCCTGTCTCAACCTCCCAAGTACTGGGATTACAGGTGTGTGCACAGTTCCTGGCTTCAAACTCTCTTAATAATAATGTTTTGTTCCTTTGGTACCACTGACTGAGGTCTACCACCATCAACCAGTAGGATTAAGGTGACATCATACAACAGTGTCAGCACAGTAAGGCCACATTCTATTCACATGATATTGAAAGCCCCCCATAAACCTGCCAGGAACCGGAAGTGAAAAGACATTGCCCCTGCTCTCAGGGAACTCGCAGTCCATTGGGAAATAAAAATGTGTCTATCCCCAGCTCCTTCAATGTTATGGAGACACCCCACCATTAGGACCTGAATGAAGATGGCTCTTCAAAGAGGACATAAAAACGTTTGTTCCCTAATGATGTTCTAGAACAATCTAAAACAAACATCTTTTTCTTTTCAACATACCAATAAGTAAGTAATAGAAGGGACTATTTTGGGGCTACAATATAAGAATGAACGTAGAGGGGAAGGAGGATGTAAACCAGACATTCTCGTCAGGGTGTGGAAAAAGGCTAGCAGAGGGGTGCTGGCTAGGCTGGGGCTGGTGAGTGATTACAAATTGATCATGGGGGAAATGCATTCCAAGCAGCGGAATTGTAGGTGCATAACACAGAGGTGTGGAAGAGAGAAGAATCATTAAGGGCCTCCAATGCAAGCATGTAAGCTTGCTGAAGATGGGAGCTTATGTCGATTTGAATCATAGTGAACAGGTGACTTTTGCAGAGGAAAAGTCTATGTGAAAGACACAGGGAGTCACCCTGGAATAAAGAAGGAAACAACAAAGCACAAAATTCACAGCTTTTGGCTACTGAGAGGACCTGGAGAACAGAGGGCAGAGAGGAGCCAGGAATTCAAAAAATCAAAAAGAGAACTACCATGTGACCCAGCCATCCCATTTCTGGGTATATATTCAAAATAAATGAAAGCAAGGTCTAAAAAAGTCACCTGCATTTCCATAACTGTTGCAGCACTACTCATAATGGCCAAGAGGTAGAAGCAACCCAAATGCCTATTGACAAATGAATGCACAAGGAAATGTGGTATAGCCATACAGTGGAATATCATTTAGTTTAAAAAAGGAAAGAAAACTTGGCATATATTACAACATGGATGAACCTGAAGGACTTTAGGCTAAGTTTACCTAGTCAGAAAAAGACAAATACTGTTTTATTCCAGTTATATGAGATATTTAAAGAGGTCAAATTCAAAGAGAGAGAAAATAGCACTATGCTTACCAAGCAGGGGTGGAGGGGAGGAAGAAACTGGAGAGTTTCAGGGGTATGGAGTTTCAGAGTTAGAAAATGGAAAGATCTAGAACTCTGTTTCACAACAACACGAGTGTCCTAACACTGTTAACTGGACACTTAAAAATTGCTAAGGTGGTAAATTTTATGTTAAGTGCTTTTTACCACGCTAAAAAACAAAACAAACAAACACACAGCTACCTTGGGTTTCTGTGGGACCAGGTGGGTTGTGCTGGAGGAACTCTGGTGAATCTGTAAAGAAGGCCACGGCTCAGTTTTGAATAGATTGAGCATGAAGGGTTTCGGAGCATCCAGGTAGAGAGATGAGAGGCGCACTGCTGTGTGACTCAGAGCGAGGGCTCTAAAGCCAGCCTGCCATGGTTCTGCCTCAGTTTCCTCCTCTGTAAAATGGGAAAAATAAAAGCACCTATCTCACAGAATTGTTACGAATATGCATGAGACAATCCATGTAAATTATCCTGTGTCTTGCCTGGCTGACCATAAGTACTCAATAACTTCACTATTTTTATAATTTTATGCCTAATATGGTATAGAGTCTGGAGCCCAGGAACTAGGTAGAGTTTAGAAAATAAATATGAAAGTGCATCAAGATATACCAATCAGACTCAGCTTTGAAGCCGCTGAGACAGGAGGATCTGGGTTCGTGGCTAGCCTCAGTTACTTAGTGATACCCTGTTTCAAAATAAAGAAAATAAAGAAGAAAAATAAAAATTAGGACTGGGGATGTAGCTTGGAGGTGGAATGCCCTTGGGCTCAATCCCCAGTACTGCAGAAAAATAAAATAAAATAAAAAATACTCAGCTTTGAAATTCAATATTTGCATTAGCTCAGCCAAGTTTATCATAAACAAATACATCATTCGCATTTGGTTTTTTAGAAAAAGAACTGGAGGACACTCTCATCTACCCAAACATACCCAAACATGTCCAAAACAATTGCCTTCCCTAGCCAGTGTTCCCATTTGAAGGACAAACTGTAACTCCTTCAGAATTGCCTCCCACATCTTCCCTCTGAGTTCTGGTTTCCAGGGAGAGGGACACTGAGCTGAAAATGGAATTTGGGTCATGGTGTGTGATAACTCTTGGTTCCATTGAGGGATCAGGACCAGCTTGGCTAAGGTTACCAATGTCCGTATTTCTGAAGTAGTCTAGGAAGATTCACCTAGAACTTATTTTGATTATTCCCATCAAAACTCATGAAAATAATCTTGGGCTAGTATCTTAATTATAAATTAGTAATATACCAATACAATGTCCATAAAATAACCTAATATACGCTTTGTAAAATGATCATTATAATAATAAGAGGGTCATTCTCCCATAGAGGTAGTCTTTCAAAAATTCTTAATGATATAGATGTGTAGAGAGAGCTAAGTTTCTCACTGTCAGGAAAGAAGTTACAAATAAAGGAGGAAGACCAAATGAACCCTATGGTGTTGCACTGAAACCAGATATATTAGTTTGAACTCATGATTTAAAATACATATACACACAAGCACACGCAGAGATACATAGGTGTACAGGTGATCACATGTGTGTGTGTATGCATGGGTTAGAATGCATACGTATAATTCCTATCTCTGTCTGCTGAGAGGGTCTGGGATAATGACATCCCCATAGCAAAATGGACAAAGACTCAGTTATTGTTGAGCCTAATGGCCTCCTATATTTCAATTTTTCTTGAGGTCATCATGGTGTCACTTCAATAACTGATGTAAAAAAGAGTGATTCTGAATTGTTAGGAAAAGGTTAAAATCCAATCTCCTGTCACTGTTGTACGGTTAAGATGACATGCAGAGACTTTCATCAAAACTTCACATCCAGATCTCGGTTTCTTAACAACTATTTTCCAATTTAAGGCACAAAGGCTTCTTGGAGAAGCGATTGATTTCAGGACTTGGCAGGAAAAATTCAAATTGAGCTTGGAACATTTTATGATGCCAAGAAAACAAGGAAGTGCTTTAGAAAAGACGAGAGCTTGTCAAAAAAAAAAAAAAAAAAAAAAAAAAAAAAAAAAAAAAAAAAAAAAAAAAAAAAAAAAAAAAAAAAAAAAAGCCAAGCAGAAGGGAATCCCAGAGGGCAAGGGTGGAACCATTTGAGGAATAAGGTAAGTAATGAGAAAATGGATTAGACTCCACAACATAAAATAAGCAGCCATGAGTTCCTGCCAAGGTTAATAATTAATCAACTAATTTTAAAGTTTATTTTAAATTAAACTTTAAAAGAAGAAGAGACCATTCTTCCTGACAGAAGAATTCTAATTTTAAAAAGTAGAAGAAATGAGGGGAAATAGCTGCTAGGCGAGTAGTACAGTAATAATTGTTGCCGGTTAGATTAATGGATGCACCAATTAGTAGGTAAATGCTTGAGAAAAAGCAGTATATAAGCATAGTGGTGAAGCAGCCCACCTAAGATACTGGGCAAATGATGGAGACGCCCAGCAGACAACCATCGTAACCAAAAGTTCAAGGTGAACGTAACTTGTAATAAGACGCACAGACATTATACAGCTTCTGATACTGTTCTCTGAGAAAAGTACCTCACACTTATATGGTATTCTTCCCCCAAATATATAATCTCAATCTAAGAACATTAAGCATTAGACAAACTCAAGAGAGGGACACGCTATTGACCGCTACTCTTCAAAAATGTCAAGGTCGTGAAAGAAAACACTAAGGAATAGTCACATGCTGAAAAAGACTAAAGAGATATTACAGGATGCAGTGAGGGGGTCCGGGACTGGATGCCAGGACAGAAAAATGACATTAGGGGGTACACAGGTGGAATTCAAATACTGTGTATGACTTAGTAGTAGTATGCCTATGTAAATTTCTTTTATTTTTTTATGGTTATGTAATCTGTTAACAAGAGAAGAAACATGACCGAATGCTACATATGAACTCTGTATTGCTTTTTTGTTTGTTTGTTTTTCCGTACCGGGGATGGAACCTGGGGGCATTCTACCTCTGAGCTACACTCCTAGCCCTATTTTTTAATTCTTTATTTTGAAACAGGGTCTCACTAAGTTGCGGAGGGCCTCACTAAGCAGCTGAGGTTGGATCCCAAATGCTGGGATTCCAAGCGTGTGCCACCATGCCTGGCTTCTGTATTGTTTTTGCAACTTTTCCATATGCCTAAAATTGTTTCAAGATAGAATTGAGATTTTTACTTTCTTTCTTTCTTTTTTTTTTTTTTTTGTGGCACTGAGGATTGAACCCAGGGGCATTCTACCTCCCAGCTATACCCTCAGCCCTATTTTTTATTCTTTATTTTGAACCAGGGTCTCACTAAGTTGCAGAGGGCCTCACTAAGTAGCTGAAAGGCTGATTGTGAACTGTGATCCTCCTGTCTCTGCCTCCCAAGTACTGGGATTACAAGCCTTTGGCACCACGCCCTGCTGAAAAAAATTTCTTAATGAACACAACTTATTGGGAACCGCCCCCCCCAACAACATGTTTCATTTTTTTTTTATGAATTAACTCCAAATGCTCTTCTGATGTTTTACTAAAATACCCACATTTTTCAATACATAATCATAACCAATGTGTAAATATTAGTATTCTCTTTCCCTTACTAAATACAGTTTGTTTTTTTTTTTTCATTCACTGAATAATCTCACTTAATAGTGGCAGCACCTCCTATGGATTAGTGGCCTGGTGCTAGGCATAGAAGACATGAAGTAGAATAGCGCTTGGCCTCTGCTTTTGAAAAAATCTTCAGTACTGTGGGGATCACCAACAAGGAAATCAGTATAATGTGATGCCCTTCATAACAGAGAGATGAGCAAAGCACTACAGGGTGTAGGGAAGCTACTATCTTTTTCCCTTTTTTAAAAGAATTCAGTGTCTAACATACTGACAGAGCCTGCATAATTATGTGTCAAGAACATACACTCTTCCACAATGTAATATACCCCAGTTGGCAGAGCAGCTGGCAAGACTGGGTTTTCAAGCACTTTCCGCTCTCGAGGGAAGAGAACATTTACACAAGTTCTCTTTGGTGTCCGCAAGCAAAGAGCAAGCCGAGGAGGTAATAGGACTTTCCTTTGCCGACTCCCCACCTCTCGCCTCTGCAGTCACAGGCTGTGTGTTTGCTGTTGAGAGCCATCAACTGCCACTGAAATCAATCCTCCTGGAAGAAGGAGACTTGGGGGATGGCCAGAGCCCGGCTGCATGACAAGAGAGGTCAACGAGACTCTCATCCAAGAGCTCAACTCATTTGCCTCATTCCTGAGATACGTCCTCTCGAGAGCCAAATACCCTGTCACTTCATAACTGCAAGTAATTGAATAATTGGCACAATTCATTTCCCCAGCAAGACCTCCCTGTCAATTCTGTCCCTAGATGTCTAAGGGGACTGTTAAGGTTTGCATCTGAACTGTCCTCCAACAACTTGGGTTGAAGGCATGGTCCCCAAATGAAGCAGTGTTCAGAACCAATTTCCATCTAGTTTACACCCTTAAAATCTTTCAAACCATTCTTTCCCACTGACCCCTGCTCCCCTCCACTGCCTGACGGTGGCGCCTCCTGTCTTGCCTGGACTGTAGAAATAGTCGTCCCCTCGCTCTTCCTCCTGTGGCTGTCCAAGTGCCATTCTGCCCCCCACACCTCGGGTGGAAACACAGGGTTTTCCTTAATGTGGCCTGCTTGATTTTTTCTTGATCCAGCCCTTGCCAACCTCAACTCCTCATTTTTCTACCTCCATGATACTAGTTACTGAAAGCTTTCCTCATCTTAGAAGGTGTACTATCAAGTATTTTTATGAGAGTTATTTCGCTTAATGTTTACAAAAGTTCTTTGGGGGAGGTATTGCTTTAAACTCCTCCCCCCAAAAGTAAGGTCAAGAATTTTTGTTCGAATTTACTGAAATTGTAAATGGTAAAGCTGAGACTTGAACCCAGGTGCCTGGCACCAATCTGCCAACCTCCTTAATCTGAAATGCACACACCAGAAAACCGGAATGACCACTGTTTGCATATTTTTAAAAAATTCTGTTTAATGACTTCGCATGTGTTATCTTCCTCTCTTGGAATACATTTCTTCCACTTTGCCTGATGAACCCCTTCTCTTTTCTTAAAACCCTGCTCTAGCTGGCACAGTGATACATGCCTGAAATCTCAGCTGCTTGAGAGGCTGAGGCAGGAGGATTGCAGGTTTGAAGTCAGCCTAGCAACTTGGTGAGACCTTGTCTCAAAATAAAAAAATAGGTCAAGAGTAGAACATCCCCAGGTTCAATCCCCAGTCCCACAATAAATAAATAAATAAATAAATAAATAAATAAATAAATAAATAAATAAATAAATAAATAAATCTCTGCTCTAATATTACTTCTTCTCTGAAGATTTCCTGTCCTCCTGCATAGGTCACCATCCAGTCTTATTATTTATGGTTCTTATTATATCTAGTTCTTTACACACACACACACACAGACACACACACACACACACACACCATGCAATGCTGAAAATGTTTCCATTTTGGTCTCACCATTTGGTTTGGATGTATTACTTGTCTTATTCCTCCCAAACTGACAAAGTGTCTGGTACACAAAAGGTATATATTTTTAAAGTTTTTTTTTTTTAACTTAAAGGATCAGTTTTTCTGCAAGTGTAACTGTCTTTGGCCTTTTTTCAGGAAGTAATATGGAAACAACACATATTTGACAATTTTGAAGTAAACACAATCCAAATGTCCATCAGCGGGTGAGAATAAACAAAATGTGATGTATACAAATGATAGGGTATTATTTAGCCTTAAAGAGAAATGAAATTTTGATATATGCTACAACATGGATGAACCTTGAGGCTGTTGTATTAAGTGAAATAAAAGGGACACAAATGGAAAAATAATGTATGTTTCTATTAATATAAAATGGCTAAATATATACAAAAAGAAAGAATACTAGATTCCAGGGGCTAGTGGGAGGGGGAAGCGAGTAACGGGTAGAACCTCACGTTTCGGATGACGGAAGAGTTCTGGAGACGGATAAGGGCGATGGTTGTATAACAATGTGAATGTGCTTCATGCCACTGAAGAGCACATTTAAAATGGCTAACATGCTTGAACCTTATGCTGTGCATATTTCAACACAATAAAAAAGAACAACAGCAAAAAAAACCCAAAAAAACCCAAGGAAAACTGTCATAGCCAAGAGAAGCATAAGGAGACACTGAGGACCAAACATGATGCGTTATTATCATGAGGGATCCTGGAACAGAGAAAGGGTATTAGGTTAAAACTAAGGAAATGTGAATAGAGTACAAACCGGTAGCAATGTATCAATATTGGTTCATTAGTTAGAACAAATGTACTGAGGTAATGTAAATATATAGTTATTAATTCACTAAAGTGAATAGTGGGGAAATTAGGTGTAGGGTACATGAAGATCCCTACATTAGCTTAATAATTTTTCTATAAATTTGAAACTGTCTTAAAATCAAGTCTATTAAAATGAAAAAAATCAATGATGGCCCTTTTTATTAAGGCTACCCAGGTCCAATTAATCAAGAGAATGTCCTTTAAAACACAAATCTCAAAACCAACTTTATACATTGTGATCAAGAAGAAATTTAGAAACATCTCTGCCCTGCAACCTCTAGCTACTGACAGCAAATACTTTATGTAAAAGACAAGATGGGAGTAAAAAATTGGGGAACAGTGATTCCAAACAGTGTGAGTGCCAAAAGTTTTACCTGGTTTTTGGTTAAAACAACCATAAACAGCCTGGAATGTAATATACTTGAAGATTTCTGCATACCATTAGTAAGTCAGTGTTTTGTACTTTCTCATTTTGAAGGCTACTTTAATATTTAGGGAAAAAAAGAAGTGACCAGTTACTTAAAATGTGACTTGCAAAAATCTCAAAATCTTGCAGAGATGTGCCTGTTCCAACATCCATTCCCTCCTATCTTGCCACCTCATTACTCAGCCTGGTGACTGTTCTAAGGGCAGGTAATGGGATTTGAGTGAAGAGCAAGCATAAGTGGGAGGAAAAATCAGCAAAAGGAAGTGTGATTTCCTGCTGCAATCACCACTAAGTGATCACGGATGAGCTCCTGACGGACTGGTATCCACCCCCAAAGGACCTGCTCTAGATCACAGATCTGCTCTTGCAGCCAGGAAGCAGGAGCCAGAGGTGACTGAGCATGGCCAGAGAGGCCCGCCAGCCCATCTTCCAAGATGGACCTGGCTGGCTGAGGTTGAAAATGGGTGGGCTTCCTTCTAGATGACTAAGAGCACACGGAGGGAACTCTCCAGGGTCGCGTCCCGGGATCTTCTCCAGGTCTGCTCAACACAGCAACTGGACCAAAAGGTGCTGGCAGACCAGCAGGACAGAGTCTTATGGCAGACAAGTGGTGGCTGGAACCCGAACTTGAATCTTTGACTCTTGTTTATAATTTGGGTGCTTATGGGAATACATTTCTCCCTGTTTTCTTATGGTTACAGCCAAGAAAGTCTTTATTTTCACTTCACAGCAACATCTAGCATAAGAGAGACAGAGAGACAGAGAGAGAGAGAGAGAGAGAGAGAGAGAGAGAGAGAGAGAGAGAGAGAGAGAAGGAGATGAACATGGAGATTGAAATGGAGACAGAGATGAGAAGAGACACAGAGACAGAGGTGGGGTGGGAGATGGAGACAGAGAGACATCATTAGTAGTGCACTGATCCATTTCATGGACATTTACTGAGTATCTATTATGTGACAGGCTACCTAAAAATGATGAGGGCATCATGCCCTCCCTTACAGAGCTTCCTGGGTACGTGTGTTGGGTAGTAGGTAGCTAGGCAAACACAAGCAAGAGGGAGGACAGGGGTCACTCCACTTGGAGCGACAAAAAATGATGAAAACCCCACCCACAGACCACTCTAAAAGGAACCCCACAGAACCAGCCCAGGGGCGCTCTAACTTCGGAGCATGCGCAGAGCACTCAGCCCTGGGGTTTCCCTTGGGCACTGATGGGAAACTTTCCAAAATGGCGGGCTCCGCGCAGGCGCCCTAACTTCTGGCACAAAAATAGCAGCAAGGGCTCCAACTAAGTATGGGGTTCCAGAACGACCATAAACATTTGCCGCGTGGAAGACCCCCCCCCCCCCCGCCACTTCCACTCATGAAACAGTGGGCCCCACCATGGAGCGTGTTTCCAGGCCTTCTCTCAAAACTGTCCACCACTTCCCTAATCAAACCTTCATGCTTCTCCTATCCGTGTCTCTCATCTGAGATCTTTAGGGAAGACAAAAGCCAAGGAAACCACTGCTGCCCAGTGACCTGCGGGGGAATCGAGAAACACAAACGACTGCAAGTGTTACTGAGTTTGCAAAGTGGGTGGGAAAGGGGTGCTTGAATCTACACGTTCCCCAGAAGAGGGGACTCCTATTCTGGGGGTGAGGAAGACCTCGGCCCAGCCCAGGGGATACAGGACACTTCCAAAGGAACAGCACACAGGGAGGCTTGAGGTGTGGAGGAGCTTGGTGGGCCTGGGAGTGGGGAGCGGTTCTCCGTGGCGAGAGGATAATGCCCTGCAAGTAGGGTAGAGAGGGTGGGTGGCTTGGGGCTCATGGGTTCAGGGCCATGGATCCCATCCTAGATGCCCGTCTAGCCCACCAGGTCTTTCCATCCTTTCCTTCCCGGCTGCTGTCTCCACAGTAGAGCTCACAGGCCGAGGGCTCCCTCCCATTCATCCTTCCTGTCTGTTCTCTGCACTGGAGCCCGAGGGAGCCAAACAGGCAAGTCTACAGTGAGAGAGAAAGCAGGGCCACTGTTGCCCAGGGCAGGGCGGACTGCTGAGCAATGGCACCGCCCTGTGTCTTCACTGTGCTGAGGGCTGCTCCTTGAGCTGCACCCTAATAAAGGGTACTTCGTTGTTTTAACCGGGTGTGGTGGCCCACGCTTGTAATTCCAGCACTTGGGAGGCTAAGACAGGAGGATCGCAGGTTCGAGGCCAGCCTCAGCTACTTAGTGACACCCTCCTCAACTTAGTGAGACCCTGCTTCAAAATAAAGAATAAAAAATAGGGTGTAGCTTAGAGGTAGAATGCCTCTGAGTTCAATCCCCAGTACCGCAATAAAATAAAATAGTACCCTTTAGTGCCAGGCCTGGTCACACAGGCCTATAATCCAGGTACTTAGGAAGCTGAGGCAGAAGCATGACTGGTTTAAGGCTAGCCTCAGCAACTTAAGGAGACCCTGTTTCAAAAGAAAAAAGGGCCATGGGTGTAGGTCAGAAGTAGAATGTCCCTGGGTGCAATCCCCAGTAATCCATTCTCCCCCAAAACAAGAAAAGCATATCTTGATGGAGTTGATTTTGAAAACACCCACCTTTGCTTGTCCTGGGCTGAAGACCAGCATCGTGGACTTGGCCCCAGACCCGGCAAGGCCTGCGGCCTTCTCCTGCCTCTCTCTGGACCGCCCCTCCCCGCTCCCCTGCCCCAGCCTTGCCGGGCTTCTCAGAGCGCAGGACTCAGTGCCCTCCTTCCTATCGGGAACTGTGCCCACGCTGTTCCTTTCTACTGATCTCCTGCACCGTTTTCAAGTTTCAGTGGGAATCATTCCTTGGCCCCTCTGGCTGGGGGGCTCACTGCTCCATATGCCCCATGCAGTCTGCGTGTGCCTGACTTAGAGCGTGTCTTCAAGGATTTGTTGCCTTGCTGTCTCCCTAAGGGACTGAGATGCCTTCAATGCGGCAATTACGTTTGTATTAGTCAGGGGTTGTTTTCAGAGAATAGAGTCCACTCTAGCCAGTTTATGCAGGAAAGGGCTTATTACAGATATTAAATGGCTTATAGAGTCATTGGAAGGGAAAAAGACTCAAGATGAAGCTTTCCGGAATCACTGGCCAGCCTCTTGGTAGATGGGGCCTCTGAGGAGGCTACTAACTCTTTGGTATCAAGGAGCCTCCAACCCGAGGACAGTAGCACCACTGGCACGAGGAACTGCACTCTCTCCACATCTAGCTCATAGTCGAATTTTCAAAAAGATCAAGCCCTGTTTAGCTATCATCATCCTGATTTGAACAATGTCTCTTGTACCAGGCTACTTCCTGACTCCCTAATTTTCTGACTAATTAATTCAGAGATTTGATTGCTCTTGGGTCAGGTGCTGAGTGTGGCGCAAAGAGCTTCTGCCAGTAGACGTTTAGTTCATCTAGTGTAAACATGGTAAAGGGAGCTGAGCGTGAGGATGTGGCCGGTATACTTTCTCTTTTTGTTAAAAAAAAATAGCAAACCCTCCTACCAGTAGGGCTCATTGATGGTGACTGATGGAAAGTCAATTGACTGGCTGGATATCAATTAAATTTAAATCTGCTTTTAACCCTAACAATCTCCTCAGCTCATGCCTGACCTAGAATGAAAACTGCTTTAACAAAACAGGCCAAGATCAGAGTCTTGGGGATAGCAAGAATTTTAGGGACCACAAAATCAGTAGTCGCCAAATAGCACTTTGTAGCAAAAGGAAAAAGATAAGACAATGTCATGAGTTTTATTTTATCTAAATAATTTCAATGTAAAGACCTAGCCTTGTTCTGAGATTTATTTTGTCCTCTTATTTATTTATTTATTTGTTTGTTTGTTTTTGTGGTACTGGGGATTGAACCCAGGGGCATTATATCTTTTGGCTACACTCAACACTATATATATACTTTTATTTTGAAACAGGGTCTTACTAGGTTAATGAGAGTCTCACTACTTGCTGAGACTGTCCTCAAACCTGCAATCCTCCTGTCTCAGCCTCCCAAGTACTGGGATTACAGGTGTACGCCACCACGCCCAGTTTGTCCTCCTATTTATTTAGTGATATTTGTAACTCATGTTTCCCAAGTTGTATGTTTAACTTGTTAAAATTAAGATCAGATTATCCATTGTCAAGCCTCTCTTTGAGTTACCCGTTAATTTTTAGCCTCATCGGATCATCACCCCACAGTGAAGTTCTCCACAGCAGGTTCACTACGACTGCATGTGTTGCTCTTTCCTTGTCAATTTCATCCTTAATTTCCAATCATCTATCTGGATATAGGCTCCAAAGTTTCAAAACTTGAACTCAAACCTGGATGTGGACAGGTCGGACTTCACGATAAAGGGTCTATTTTCTAAGAATCTTTGTCACTACCCCCATCCCATGTCATATCACAGAGCTTTGTTTTGTCACTCTCCTCTTATGAATGAGTCCCAGCTCATTTGTGAGAACATAGCTGTCATTTGTCATTTGTCTAAGTATGTTTTATCTAACTTTAACTAGAAAGATTTCTTTCTCTTACCACTTACAAATACACAGTCTATTTTTACTTATTCTAACTCTTGCTTTTATTCTACCTTTCTCGTTATATTATCCACAACTCCTTTTCTATATTGACTTCTGATGATTGATCTCACTCCTCTTAAATGCAAACTTAATCCTCATAATTAGGTACAGGCATCTATGACTCAGTCTACCCATTTGCAAGCATTTACTTACTGACATGTATATGGTTTCACTTTAGGTTGCTTCTCAGGGCCAGCGAGCATGCAGATCCATTTCTTGCCCTCCTCCAGGGGTGAGAGCTGGGTGACCTCTGCAGGCTGGGTTTCTCAGGCCCCTGTGTGTCCTGGATTCCAGCTGGGCTTGTCCAATGGGAGGTCAGAATAGGAGACTGGGGAGGGAAAGAGGGAAGGCCAGGTGCCAGCAGCTCTGTCTCTCCTCCATGGTCTTCCTGTGGGAGGGAGGATTGCAATTGATTATTAATGTCTTTGAAATTGTGGGGATTCACTAGTGAGTTCCTGAGCTCCCTACTTCCTTTTCTCTCAGGAGTCTGTGAAGAGCAGCATCCAGTCGGCTATGGCCGCCCCTGAGCCAGGTTTTGAATTTCAGCAGGTCAAGGAATGGAGTGACTTTATAGATCATGGAACATCTGATAGTTTCCGTGACTCTGATGTCACGTGCTGGATAGGAAGGCTCCAGGCTCCTCTGCCCAGGCCTGCAGAAGGCTGGAGACAAATCTTTCTGCATCTTTCCCTTGCATCAGACAAGGCCCTATCATCAAACAAGGCTACTAGCATCAAACTTTGAGTAAATGTCTGACTTTGTGTTTGTGATTTAGCAGGAAAAAACTATCAACTATCTCCTTCAGGCTGCTAATTTATCTTTAGCTCCCTCTGAATTTAAAGATTCTGCCCTTCCAACCTTTCATAAACGCCACGATTTGGACATGTCGAGTCTCCAACAGCTTTCTTAGTAAGAAAGGGAGCAGAGTAACCTCAGCAAGCCAGAATCCATCTCAGGCCAGGTAGGGACCGTGAGCGTGATAAAAGCGAACAACTTTTTGGAATAGATCCTGAAAATAGCATGAAGCTCAGAACACATTAGATGCCATTGGTGGCTTACCATGCGGTTGTTGTTTTTTCAGAACTGGGGATTGAACCCAGGGGCATTCTACCTTCGAGCTATACCTCCAGCCCAATTTTTTATTCTTTATTTTGAAACAGGGTCTCACTAAGTTGTGGAGGGCCTTACTAAGTAGCTGAGGCTGGATGCAAACCTGCAATCCTCCTGTCTCAGCCTCCCAAGTACTGAGATTACAAGCGTGCGCCACCATGCTGGACTTACCATGTGGTTTCATGGGAACAAAAGCACTCTGTCACTGAGTCCAAGTCCAGAAAAACAAAGTATGGGAGAACGACTAGAAGTGGATTTGTATGTTTGGGGTTCCACTGTGGCAAAGGAACTGGACCAGAGCATGTTGCCCAGCTGCCTCCCTTCCTTCGGTCTGGAAGAATATCCCGCAGATACCCATCTCCCTGCGTGGAAAGGAGCCAATTCCACAGGATGTCCTTCAGAGACTGTGTCCATCCTTAATCCAGGAGGGTTTTTCTGAGTGTTCTCAGGACCATGTCATGCACTATGGAGCCAAGAAAATAGCATGGAAGTCCAAAACAGATCTGTGCTTAATGAGTTGACTACACAAATGTTTATTGGGTGCCTTCTGTATGCCAAATACAATTTAACTTAGTGCACTGGAAATGCAACAACGAATAAGAGAGGTGATCGCAGCTCTTAAGGAGCTTGCTATGGTTTGAATATTGAATGTCCCCTGGAGAAGCGCATGCATTGGCTATGCAAAAATGTTCAGAGGTGAAATAGTTGAACCAGGGCTCTAATTTCAGCAGTGCGTAAATCCACTGAAGAATCAGTGATTGGAACAGACTTACTGGGTGGTAGAGGAGGTAGGACCCTGGTGTGTGGCCTTGGAGACTCTATCTGTTCCTGGCTACTTCCTGTTGTTAAGATGCCCTGCTCTCCTCTGCTGCACTCAGTGCTGCCATGATGTCTGCCTTGGAGTCGGCTGACTGTGGACTGTACCTCTGAAACCCTGAGCCCAACTAAAGCTTTCCTTCTCTCTATTGGTCATGTCAGGTATTTTGGTCACAGTGATGGAAAAGCAGTCTAAACAGAGCTATATTAGTAGAGTTAGATAAGTATAAAGTAAATATGTAATGTAAATCCAGGAAGTGAATAAATGTTAGTAAAAAATATATGGATAAATGAAGCCTAGAGGGAAATGAGGGAGTGATGGTTTTGGACGAGATTATCAGGACAGGTCTCGCTGAGTGGCATTTGAATTGAGTCATGAATGAGACAAGGAAGTGGCCTTTTAAATACTTTGATGCAGGAGAAATGGACCTAAGAGGGCAGGTGTGAGCTTGATGTGTTTGCAGAACAAGGAGGTGGCCAGAGTGACTGAGCAGAGTGTGAGGGGGAGAGAACTAAGGAGACAGGTTTGAACCCCAGTGCCCACCCCTGAGTAGCCACAGGACTTTGCTCAATGTCTTATTTGACATAATTATAATCATCCTTCACTATCCACAGGGGTTGGTTCCTGAATCCCTGAGGATATCAGAATCTTCAGATGCTTAAGTCCCTTATATGAAATAGCATGATATTTGCACACAATCTATGCACCTCCTCCCCTATACATTAAATCATCTCCAGATAACTTTACTCAGCCATAAAGAAGAACAAAATCATGTTATTTGCAGGGAAATGGATGGAACTGGAAAACATTATGTTAAGTGAGATTAGCCAGTCACAAAGAGTAAAAAATCGTATGCTCTCCCTAATATGTGGAAGCTAGGGAGAAAATGGGACATAAGAGGGACTCCAGGTGAAGGAGAAACCCTAGGTGAGCAAAATTTGACTTAAAGGAAGGTGATGGTGGGAGGGGGACACCCTAATGAGCATGATGTACTTTCATGAACACATCAAAGTCAATCACTAAACTGACCTTGAGAAAGAGGGAGGAGGAGGGAGTGGGGTGGGAACTGGGGAAGGGTTAAATGAGAAATTGTGCATGTATGCCTTTACCTATACCAGCTTGTACCTAACAAAGATGTATGATTACAATGCACCAATTTTAAAAAAGTCATCTCCAGATTACTTATAATATACAATACATTACAAATGTTATGTAAATAGTTGTTACACTGTGTTCTGGGAGCAATAATTACAAGAAAAAAATCCATAAATGTTCAGTACAGGCGTTTTTTTTTTTTTTCAAAGAATTTTGATCTGAAATTGGTTGAATCTATGGATGTAGAACTCACAGATATTGAGGTTGAGGCCACTAAGGTCTTTAATAGCTACAAACAGAATACATTCTGAACAGGGCTGAACCTGAACTAAAAAAGAGAATTTATAATAAGTGTACAAGAATACCTCCCAGGAAGCAAGGGACCCAGAGAAGCTGGGCCTCAGGAAAGAAAGAGAATCAGGAATTGTGGCCAACAAAACATCACTAACTTCCTCCCAGTTTCTACAGCTGAGTGTAAACACTCAGCCCCACCCATCCCACCATGGCAGTCAGTAAGCAAAGATTCTCCGACACCCACTCAACACCACCCTCCAAGAGGATTAATTGATTTACAAGTTCTAGCTCCAGCCACTACTATCACAGAACCTTAATTTCAAATTCATGAAAGAGAATATCTGCTTGGCTGGCTTCAGGTCACATGTACACATCTGGTCCAGTAGGCTCTGGCCAGTGACGAAGGTTGCCTTTTTGGATGGGGGAATTTGGCAGACAGTTCCGTGGAGTGTGTAGTGCTCCTTCTGAGCTGGACAGATACACACAGCAGCCTGTCACATTCCTCACATATAAAACACAGGCGGTGTGGTGCTAGTTGAGCAGAAATAACACAAAGTGGCCGTTCCACAGGATCCTGCAGTCAGTAAATGTTCCCCAAGAAACAAACTGACAAATAAACTACAAAAATTCTCTCCCTTGACTTTCCAAAATAATCTCAGTCTCAATATGCTTCCCAGTTCTAGACCTTATATATAATAGATCTAGTTTCTGTGCCCATTAACAGGTACAAGAAATTATTAACATAGGCATCTGGATCTTGTTCCTTCTCTCCTGCCCTCTCCCCTCATCCAACGTAGCTTTGGTAGATGCCTGGTGTCATCTAATATGACTGTTGTCTTCTCCCTCTTACTCCTTTCTCCAGATTCCTGAACGGCAGAGAAGCAGGGTGGGCTGTGGCTTTGAAAAAGAGAGAGTAGCCAGGCCCACACTGGTAATCCCAGTACTTGGGAGGCTGAGACCGGAGGATCCGGGTTCCCAGCCAGCCTCAGCTACTTATCGAGGCCCTCCGCAACTTAGTGAGACCCTGTTTCAAAATAAAGAATAAAAAATAAATAGGGCTGGGGGTGTAGCTCCGATGTAGAATGCCGCTGGGTTCAATCCCTAGTGCCACAAAAAAGAAAAAGAGACTAACGTGAGCTCTAAGAAGAGATTCTTTGGGGCAGATGGTTGAGGGAAGAAGGAGGCAAGAGGAGGAAGAAAGAAGGGGCATTTGGGGAACTGTCGCCACGGGCTGTGCACTGGATCCTCTCTAATGAGATCTGAGAGATGCCAGCAAGATTGGAGTTACTTCTAATTATCCTTGACTGCTGGGATCAGTCTGCAACACCCTGCTGAGACCCAGCCAGGTGGGTGCCTGGCTTTTATTTTGTTTGTATAGAGGTTATCTATCTATCTGTTCCTATTTGTATAGAGGTTTTCTAGATGGATTGATAGATGATTGACAGATGATAGATAGATGATAGATATAATTATTTCTCTAGAAAATTACTGTATTTGGGGGTACAAGGTTTAAATATTTAAACAAGGCATGAAATCATCAGAACATAAGGCAGTATGCATTAATGTACAGCACTGAGTATAATCAAAGACTTCAGCTGTGTTTGAGGTGATGGAGGCACACATGATTCATAAACTCCTCACCCAGCTGCTGTTTTCTGGGCATGAAGTATATTTACAAATATTACAGAGATTCCTTTGACATTTGGACAAATAATCCGTCCCGTGTGAAAAGCAAGTTTCTTCAGGGGAGTTTCTAGGTAACACTTAGCTCTTCTACTTTGCAAACAGGACTCTTCATTGACATAGCATTCGGTGTGAGAATGCCTGCCAGGTCACCAGGGTGCTCTTCTGAGAACCAGCTTTGATGAAAAATTAAACAGAGACTAAAAGACTTCCTGATTCAGAGCTAATGAACAGACAGGAACCCATGCAGGAGACCTGAATCAAATTGAAAATTTGCATCTAAACCTCTTTAAAACAAAAAAATGGCACCTTTCAAAATTCTGATTAAAAAAGTAATGTGTATTAGTGAATGTTATGTAGAAAAGAATGAGGTAGTTCTTTTTTTTTTTTTTTTTGTGGTACTGGGGATGGAACTCAGGGGCATTCTACCTCCGAGCTACACCCCCAGTCCTATTTTTTATTCTTTATTTTGAAACCAAGTCTCACTAAGTTGCAGAGTGCCTCACTAGGTAGCTGAGGCTGGCCGCGAACCCGGATCCTCCGGTCTCAGCCTCCCGAATGCTGGGATTACAAGCGTGCGCCACCACGCCCGGCTGAGGTAGTTCTTGACCTGTTAAGATGCAAACACATTTATTATTCACTGTGTGTATGTGTTTTTAAAACATTTTGCAATATGTTAAAAGGACCTGGGATAACCAACACAAAGACCAACTAGGTATGGAAAATGTGGAGTGACAGGCGTATGACCACAGGCACTAGGCTCTTTGTGTTGTGGGAAGGTTTTGCTTGTGTAGCTATGCAACCTTTTAAATCATTGCATGGGTCAAACGATAAAAACACAATACTGGAAATATCCACCTCTCCCATGTTTTTTTAAACAATATTTTAAAAACTCTATGCATATTTCCTTACATAAACATGCTTATTTATATATGCTAAGTAAAATATGTGGAAAGATAAGCCAGGTGTGGTGGTGCCCGCCTATAATCCCAGTACTTGGGAAGCTGAAACAGGAGGATTGCAGTTTTGAGGACAACCTCAGCAACTTATCAAGACTCTGTTTCAAAATAAGAAATAAAATAGGGCTGGAGGTGTAGCTTGGAAGTAGAATGCCCCTGGTTCAATCTCTCTTTCTCTCTCTCTCTCTCTCTCTCTCTCTCTCTCTCTCTCTCTCTCTCTCTCTTTCACACACACACACACACACACACACACACAGCAAGGAAAACTTTTATGTGTTATTCTGTATTTCTCTATAGTTTGGCCTTTATAGTAAGCATGCAGTCACATATTAATGAGTAATTATGCTTCATAAAAAATTAAAATGCAATTGTGGAAAATAATAAAACAAATAGATACTAATCACCCATTGTTACAGATAGAGCTGGTAACCACTGCCTTCATGCAACAGACATTTATTTCCCACAGTTCTGGAGGTCAAGAAGTTGGAGGTCAGAGTACCAGCAGGGGTAGGTTCTGACGAGGGCCCTCTTCCAGGCTGGGAGACGGCCACCTTACTCAAGGTGGAGAGAAAGAGCCCTCTCAGGTCTCTCCTCTTCCTTTTCTTATGGGGATGCTAACCCCATGATGAGGCTCCATCCTCATGACCTTCTCTAAAACTAACTAACCCCCAGAGACCCCACTCCCTAATACCATCACACGGGGGCACTAGGGCTTCAACATACAAATTTGCCACTTTTGGGGGGTAGTACTGGGGATCAAACCTAAGGCCTTGCTCATGCTAGGCAAGCGCTCTACCACTCAGCTACACCCCAATCTTCAACATATAAATTGGGGGGGGAGCAAAAAATTCAGCCCATAATAATCATTTTTTATATATTTTCTTTTGGTATTTTTTTTCTAAAGGTATTTAAAATAGTTCAGATTGTGCTGATATGCATAGTTTGATACATAGCTTTGTATCTATCATACATTTTTTCTTTTCTTTTGATTGAGTGGATTGTTACCTTAATGTAGATTTGTAAGTGGAATTAGAATCAAAGAGCATAGACTGAAATATTTCTTATCTATATTGATAACAAGCGTTACAACAAGATTGACTAAATTTACGGTTCTACCAGTAAGTACATAAATTACTTGTTTTACTGTACCCTTGCCAAATGTTGAAAAATATCAATTTAGAAACCACAAAAACGCCATCTGATCATTTTTAAATTTTTAATTGAGGATATATAGAGAAAAGCATCTTGTTGTTACAGAACAAACATGCCTGAGAAATCAACAGCCATAACAAGAAAGAGAACAGTTTACCATCCTCAGAAATTCCCCGCAGGCCCCCTGCCAGTCACTACACCCCCAAGAGTAACCACTGTTCTCAATTCTAACAGCAATACATGGTTTCTGCTTGTTGTCCTTATTTGGGTGCATTATTCTTTTTTAGAAATCCAATATAGCATATGCATTTATCCATTCTTGTGTCAATGGACATTTGGACAGTTTTCAGTTGAGGACTGTGGACATTTCTGCAGGGTTCTGCAGGACTGTACGTGTGCATTTTTTGATGGGCAAACATCTGGAAGTGGAATTATAAGGCCATAGGGTATGCCTACGCTCAGCTTCAGTAGATACTGCCAAACAGTAATTTCCAAAATGGTTGTTTCCATTTAGATTTCCCCAGGAGTGAGGAAGAATTCTAATTTCCCCAAGTTTGGATTAACACTTGATAATCCTAAGTCTTTCTCATTTTGACTAGTCTGCTGGGCCGGTTTAATTTGCATTTCTTGGTGATTAATGAAATTGAACAATCTGTCGTGTGTTCACTGTCCATTTGTAGACAATGCTCTTTTGTAAACTCTCTGAATATTTTCCCAGTTTTTTTAAATTGAGTTATATGTTGTTATTGAGTTGTGTTCACAATTTTTATATTCTAGATTTGAGTCCTTTCTCTGGTATCAGATATCTTCCTCCAGCCGGGTGTGGTGGTGCACACTTGTAATCCTAGTCCTTGGGAGGCTGAGACAGGAGGATCGCAGGTTCATGGCCAGCCTCAGCCACTTGGTGAGGCCCTCCGCAACTTAGTGAGACCCTGTTTCAAAATGAAAAATAAAATAGGGATGGGGGTGCAGCTCAGAGGTAGAATGCCTGTGGGTTGAATCCCCAGTACCACAAACAAAACAAAAAAAATTTCCTCTACTCTTTGGTTGACTTCTTACTCTTTGATGATTTTTTTTTTATAAACAAAATATATGAATTTAACAGACTCTAGATTACATTTTCCCCCCTTATAGTTAATGCTTGTTGTATCATTTTGAAAAGAATCTCAGTCTACTCCAAGATCCTAAACTTATTTTCTTTTTGTTAAATTTGTATCCTTTCAAACTCAGTGAACTTGAATTTTCTTTTTTAAAATTTTTCTTTGGTCTTTCATAATTTTATTGTCAGCCTTGTCTTTTATAGGCATTTTTACATAAACACATTGATGCTTTTCTTATTTTAAAAATACTTATATATTAAGAATAATTTTGCCAGGCGTAGTGGTGCTCACTTGTAATCTCAGTACTTGGGAGGTTGAGACAGAAGGATTACTCTGCAACTTAGTGAGACCCTGCTTCAAAATAAAGAATTCAAAAATAGGGTTGGGGCATGTAGCTTGGAGGTAGAATGCCCCTGGGTTTAATCCCCAGTACTGCAAAAAAAAAAAAAAAAAAAAGAGAAAAGAAAAAAAAAAGAAAAAATTTGCATATTTGGTCCTAGATATTTTTTGTAACTTGTTTGCTTTATAATTATTTGTAATAGATAATAAGGTAGTCAAATCATATTTTCTTTTGTGTTTTTTTCTATTTACTTTAAGTTTAAAAAGTCTTATCTATTAGAAAAATGTTTTCTCTGAATTGTGTTTTTGTTTGTTGATTTTTATTTTGTTTTGTTTTTCCTCTTTAAATTTAGCTCTCTGAGTCATGTAGTATTTATTTAGATATTACAAGGTGAGAATCTAAATTGATTTACTTCCCTCTTTGTACCTGGACCAATTTCCCCTTTATTAACTGGAAAATTCTTCTTCTTTTTTTTTTTTGTGTGTGGTACTGGGGATTGAACTCAGGGGCATTCTACCTCTGAGCTACACCCCCAGCCCCATTTTTTATTCTTTATTTTGAAACTGAGTCTCACTAAGTTGCAGATTGCCTCACTAGGTAGCTGAGGCTGGCCGCGAACCCGGATCCTCCGGTCTCAGCCTCCTGAATGCTGGGATTACAAGCATGCGCCACCACACCCGGCTGGAAAATTCTTCCTTTTGTAATGATTTATAATGCCTTCTTTATAAGAAGTTGATTAATTTATATTCTATAATTTTCTTTTTGAGTTTTTTTGTTTGTTTATTAATTTATTTTTGTATTGGGGTTGAACAAGAGGCTTCCTGCCTCTAAGCTATACCTCGAGCCTTTTTAATTTTTAATTAAAAAAAATTTTTTTTTTTGGTGGTACTGGGGATTGAACCCAAGGGCATTCTACCTCCGAGTTATACCCCCAGCCCTATTTTTTATTCTTTATTTTGAAACAGGTTCTCACTAAGTTGCGGAGTACCTCACTAGGTAGCTGAGGCTGGCCGTGAACCGGGATCCTCCGGTCTCAACCTCCCGAATGCTGGGATTACAAGCGTTCGCCACCACGCCTGGCTTAATTTTTTATTTTGAAACAGGGTCTTCTAAATTGCTGAAGGTCTTACCACGTTGTTGAGGTTGGCCTCAAACCTGCAATCCTCCTGTCTCAGCCTCCCAAGTACTGGGGTTACAGGCATGCATTGTATCTGGTTTATAATTTTCTTCTTACATATCTATCCTGATTCTTGATTTGTATGTCAGTTCTAATACTATGATATAGATTTTGAATAGGTATTTTTTTGTTTTTTTTGTGTGTGACTTTTTTTGTTTGTTCAGGGTTTGTTTCATTTTGTTCTGGCTAGCGTGCTTTCCTGTTATTTTTCAACTTTTTCAAATGCTGTTTTGGCTATACTAGTCTGCTTACTCTTCTGTGTCAACTTTAGATTTTTTTTTTGAACTCCCCAAAATATTTTTTGGGATTCTAGATTAGAATACTTTAAACATATGAATTAATTTGTGGAGAACAATTTCTTTCTTCCTTCAATATTTATTTATTTGTTTGTTTATTGATTGATTGTGGTACGGAGGATTGAACCCAGGGGCATTCTACCTCCGAGCTACACCCCAGTCCTATTTTATTCTTTATTTGGAAACAGGGTCTCACTAAGTTGTGGAGGACCTCACTAAGTAGCTGAGGCTGGCCACGAACCCAGATCATCTGGACTCAGCCTCCCAAGTACTGAGATTACAAGCATGTGTCACCATACCTGACCTTTTTTTTTTTCGGTACTGGGGATTGAACCCAGGGACATTCTACCTCCAAGCTATACCCCCAGCCCTATTTTTTATTCTTTATTTGGAAACAGGGTCTCACTAAGTTGCAAAGGGCATCACTAAGTGGCTGAGGCTGGCCGTGACCCTGTGATACTCCTGTCTCAGCCTCCCAGGTACTGGGTTGACAAGTGTGCGCCACCATGCCCAGCTTCCTTCAATATTTAGCCTTCCATACTAGAATGTATTTTTTACACCTATCCATTAACTCAAAGTCCACACACACACACACACACACACACACACACACACACACACAGAGTAATGAAGTTTTGATTATTTGATTGGCGGCTGGCTCTTGATCCATCCCCTTGTCGAATGCCAGCAAACCGAAGTTCTAGCAGGTGATTCCTCCCAGCAGGCAGGGCGAAAGCAGCCAAGCTCTTCCCTGTGGAATGCACGCCAACCAATGTGGAGATCCTGGAAACTTCCCTCTGTCCTGGACTTCCCCGCCAGTCACAGGACCCCGAATTGTCACCACTGATAGTCAAGCTAGAGTGGACAATTGCAACCAATTGGCATTGATGTAACACCAAGGAGTGGGGTCAGATTTGAGTGGAGCAGCAAGAAAATCCAAGAAACTTGCTCAGACTCATTCCAGCCACTTTATTAACTCTAAAGTCATTTGGCCCATATATATATGTGTGTGTGTGTGTGTGTGTGTGTGTGTAATCTTAATACAAAATATAACATAATTTAAATGCAATATAAAATATAATGTTTTGTATCTTATACTTATATGTAATATCACATGTTATGTATATATATAATTTATTGGTGCATTGTAGTCCTACATCTTGATGCAGCTCAGCGTGTAGAGGCACACATGCACACAGCACTCGTGAGCCCTCCCCCAGTTCCCACCCCGCTCCCTCTCCTTCCCCACCTTCCAGTGCTCAACACATTGATTGGCTTTGATTAATTTGTGTATGCACATCATGTCTCATCATGTCTCATCATGTCCACGGTTGGGACCTTTGAATCCACTTCTTGTTTCATGACAGCAGATTATTCTATTCTGGCAGTATAGTTGACTTCGAATGGCTCCATTGCAAATATAAATGTTAAATCCACAGAGGCAAACACAATTCTGTATTTGGGTAATGAAGAGAACAAAAGTATTCACCCTTGACTGTTTGCCCCACAGCTGATCCTAAATTCCTCGCTCTGGAAACATTATGAGGACATGCGTAGGGTTTGTGAGAGTACCTTTGTGATGCTTGGCTCCATGAGCTGGTGTGGGTTGGCAGCCACAGCCCTGCTCCTGCACAAGGGCTCAGCCAGTTCTTCACGGTGTCTTGCCATGCATGTTATCTCCTTTCAGATTCCAGATCCAAAGCTAGGATTGCTGCACCTATGCTGCGGCACCGAGAATGCTTCATAAAGAGGTGGCAGGCGGGCGGCGGGGCAGGGAGGCGACTCCTTTGCCCCATTTAAGAGGAACCAGGAGGTCCTACCTCAGATACCTCTCTCTACTCAGGGGCAGCCGTTTTCAGCCTCCACTATTAGAAATGAATTACTTCGGGCTAAACACCCCTCTTTCTCTTCAGATACCATTTAATGTGTAAATCGTTTTGGGGGGAAGTGTAAAGTCATTGACACCTTACTTGGGATTTGTTTCTCAAAATTAAAGAAACTGAGAAAATGTGAATCCTGGAGTCCTGGGGACGGAGAAGTCTTCCCAAAAGGGAAGGAACATGAAGAAATACGTAGAAGTGACTTTGCCAGGTGTAGGCCTTAGGCTTGGAACCATGACTTCGTATAAATTGTATTTATGTTTATTGCTGTTATTTCTAGGTATTTTATGTATTTAGTTCACATGATGATAGAACTTTTAATCTCCCCTTATTGTCAACCCCTCCCCCACCGAGGATTTATTTGACTGCTACTGTAAATCCTTTGTATTTGAGAAAACTAGTATATTAGGTTTCTCCAGAGAACTAGTTGGATGTGTTTACATATTTGGAAAGAAAGATTTATTTAAAGGGATTGTCTCACACCATTACAGAGGCTGGTAAATCCAAAACACACAGGACAGGCCAGCAGGCTGAGACCCAGCAAGAGCTCATGTTCTGCGCATGTGAAGGCCAGCTGCAGCAGAATTTCTGCTTGTTTGGGGTCAGTCTTTGTGCTATGAAGCCCTTCAACTTTTGCACGAAGCTTGCCTATGTGATAAAGGGTAATCAGTTTTATTCAGAGTCCACCGATTTATATGTTGATATGATCCACAAAAAAAAAAAAAAAAAAAACCACTCTCACATATACCCAGAATAATGTTTGACCAAATATCTGAGCATTGTGGCCCAGCCAAGTTCATACAGGAAATTAACCCTAATTTCCTAAGTCCTTCCTAAATTCTTAAGTTGCCTGAACTGAAGATGCTGGGAACCACCAGGCTTACTCATTACCTATGTAAAATCATGCTATTTACTATAAATTCAGAACCATTTGTATCTCTATTTGTCAAACTAGTGATTCTCAAATTTTTTTGGCCACAGGACTTCCTTACACTTTAAAAATTACTGAGGATTCCAAAGAGTTTTTGTTTACGATGATTAAATTGTATACTTACCACACTAGACACTAAAATTCATAAACTTTCAAATATTACTGACACATATAAAAATAACAAATTCAGAAAAACATTAACATAAGCAACATTTTTATGTTAGACAACTCTAAATACCCCCCCAAAATTACAAGAGTGGCACTGCTTTCCATTTTTAGAAATTTGATGGAATAGAAGACAACTGGATTCTCATATCTGTTTCTGCATTCAATTTGTAAAAATAATTTGCTTTGTTTGAAGTGCTGTATGTGAAAATGATCTGGTTTTGTGCAGATATGTGGCGGGCAAGGAGTATTTTATTAACCTCTTCTGATATTCTTCTGCTATACTATAAACTGCCAACTACCCAATCAATTAATCTTCTTTTCACTCCTTTTTTTTTTTTTTGCTGGGGATTGAATTTGGGGGGCATTCTACCTCTAAGCTTCACTCCTAGTCCTTTTTATTTTGAAACAAAGTCTTGGTAAGTTGCTGAGGCTGGCTTCAAACTTGGTGATCCTCCTGTCTCAACCTCCCAAGTATGCTGGTATTTCTTTAAAGTAAAAATCAATGTTCCATGAAAAAAGTAGCTAGCTTAGCTCCTGAGTCAAACAGTTGCATGTAGTCTAGAGAGTATGTTTGGAGAACTCTGTGGAGTCCTGGTATAAAGGTGGGGTTCAGAACAGTGGAAGACTCTCAAAGCCGGGAGGATGGTGCCTAGCACACCCCACAGAGTATTAAATGGGGTGAAAGTTTAACAGGCTTGTCATGCTGTAGGTAATTCACAAATGCCCCCCTCCTTTGACTTTGGACCCCAGAGTACACTTTGCCTCCTCCTGACCTTTTTGGTTTCCCCCGATTACTTGCTGAGATTCTAAGACCTGCTCACCAGGAGCCTGACTTTGAGCTTGGCTTCACCTCTGGCTTGGGGGGCTTCTTCAAAAAAGCAGCTGATCTCAAGCTGCCCAGCTTCTGACCCTGGCTGTGGCCTTTACATTGACAGCATTGCTGGGAGTCTGACGGTGTCTGATGGAGTTGCTTGGAAGTTTAAGACATCTGAGCCTGCGGTACTGGCACTCCCTTTGTTTCCAGAGATTTTTTAAAAAGAATTTATGACCCACTGATTGCAAGAAATGTCCTAAGAACTTTCTTTCTTGAAAAAGAATAGTTCTAAATACGGATATCTCCTCCTTTTTTTTTTTTTTAACTCTCCAAATGGTTACACAATCGCCTACTACATGACATCTTTGGAGATATAGAAAAAAAAAAAAGTCTTGTATTTCAGTGGAAAACACTGTCTGTGGCATATCCTTCTAAGTTATCAGATTCAGTACTCTGCTGTCTTTGTAAGTATAGATAACTGATAGAAATGCAATTTTTGTCTTTTTAACTAGTGATCTTAGTTAACTTCTTCTTTCTGTGGAAACCCAATTTTGCCTCTATTTGCAATATTTCTGTGAGATAGTAAATGCTCTTTATTGTTGGTTATGGCGTGGCTCTGGATTGTCCTCCCAAGTCTCAAGTTGAAATCCTGGTCCCCACTGCGGTAAAGTTCAGAGGTGTGGCCTTTGGTCAGCGACTGGACCGTAAGGGCTCTGACCTCATCAGTAGAAGCGAAATAAAGCCCTGGGAGATAGGATCTTGTTAAAGGGAGTGGGTCACTGGGGTGTGCTCTGGGAGGATTTATCTTCACACATACTCTTTCCCTTTCTCTGTTCCTGCCATGGAAGTTTTCCTGCACCACTCCGGTCAGCCGTGATGTTCCTCCTCGCCTTAGGCCTGGAGCAATGGAGCCGCTGACCATGGTCTGAAACCTCTGCAGAAGCCTTGAGCCAAAATAAATCTTCCCTAGGCTATTCTTGTCAGGTATTTTGGTCACTGCAATGAAACGCTGGATAACACATTGTTTATATCGTGTTTTCTATTACCTGGAGCCAAAGGCTTCCTACCTGACCTATTCCCCTGTGAGTGGGGGCAGTAATACTGTTCTGCCTGCTCCACGGAGCTGAACACAGTTCTTTGAAAGGTGTTTGATGAAACTTGTTCTACGTGATGATGGACAGTAAAATGAGAGGGATGACGCACAGGCCCGTGGGCGATGCAACTCTTAAATAGCCAGCTCTCTGTGTCCAGAAAGTAGTTCATCTACACTCATTCTAGGCTCTAACATAGTTGCAATTTTTGTTTTTGATCCTAACCTACAAAATCTGGTCTCATTCACATGTTTGTGTTAAACTGGAAAGAGGCTGTTGAGATTCAAGGAGAATGGGTCAAGTAGAAGGGCCTTTAGTGGGTGGAATACTAAAGACAGGTAACCAATGCTACAAGGTTTTTTTTTTTTTTTTTTTTTTTTTTTTTTTTTTTGCGGTACTGGGGATTGAACTCAGGGGCATTCTACCTCCGAGCTATACCCCCAGCCCTATTTTTTATTCTTTATTTTGAAACCGAGTCTCACTAAGTTGCGGAGTGCCTCACTAGGTAGCTGAGGCTGGCCGCGAACCCGGATCCTCTGGTCTCAGCCTCCCGA
>PVLC010002843.1:19954-55503 GCA_004027655.1 Graphiurus murinus | reverse complement strand
GCTACAAGGTTTAATTACATTGCACTTCATCACTAGTGTACCATTGTGCTTGATTATTTGTCTCAGGGGTTGAGTTTGCAGCTTACTGTAGAATTTATAGCAGACTATCTAAGGCCCTTCTGTCATCTCTGAATACATGCACAAGGGATCATTTATTAAATCCTCCTTGATGATGATGGTTACTAGAGAATGCCTCTCAAACCCCCACCCCGAACTTGGAGACATTTGGAAATCAGTCTAAACTTTTTTGACTAATTTTCTATTCTGAAAATTGGATTTCTTTTTAGGATGACCAAATATTCTGGAACTACCCAGTTGGGATGGTTGAATGAAATTGGGAATGTGCTAAACATCACCAAATTGTACCTCAAAAAATGGTCAAAATTATAACTTTTATTTATGTGATATTTATCACAACAAAAATAAAAACAACAAAAGACAAACAAATGAAACAAAATGCCAAAATGCCTTTCCAATTATATATATATGTATACACACACACACACACACACACATATATATATATAGAGAGAGAGAGCTCACTGTAGAATTTATAGCAAACTATCTAAGACCCTTCTGTCATCTCTGAATACATGCACAAGGGACCGAGAGAGAGAGAGACAGACAGACAGACAGACAGACAGACAGACAGACACTGGGGATTGAGTCCAGGGGCATTCTCCCTCTGAGCTATGCCCCAGCCCTTTTTATTTTGAAACAGTCTCGCTAAGTTGCTGACACATCCTACTGAAACCTCAAACCTATGATCCTAGAATTAATGAAAAATAAAACCTGTCCTTGACACATCCTACTGAAACCTCAAACCTATGATCCTCATGTCTCAACCTCCCAACTATAGAGGTATGCACCACCATGCCCGAACCTTTCCAATGATTTTACCATGATGCTAGGTTTGAGAACATCTACGTGAGAAATGAAGAATGCACCTAAGAAATAACTAATTCTAAGAGAAGGGATTTGTGATTTCAAGCTTGATCTAAAAACAGTCCTCCAGTTTTAAGAGGAGTGCGTGGGGCACACTCAAGCCATATGGGTAAGATTCCTAAATAAAAAGGTCTTCAGTAAAATAGCATTTGTAGCCAGTTAAGCTGATTGACTCCTTTGCTCATGGGATCCGAGTGTGCAATCACACAAACAAGAGCCTCCTCCGCTGGGCAGGCAGGTTGCCCTAAGGAACGCTGAGAGCTCTTTCTAAAGGATATTCATAGCACTGACTTTATGCTGTGTTCCCTATTGTGGCTCTAGACAGGAACACAGGGTACTTTGAGGAGATCCAGGACACAGTGGCCAGGGCTCATATTGGCCACGTCATCAGCTCCATCTGCACGAAGCTGCAGAACAGATCAAGGAGCATGTGATTGAGGCCCTCCTCGAGGCTAAGTTCCCTGGCCACCCGAAGATCCACCTCTCAAAGAGGTAAGGCTTTACCAAGTTTAATGCAGATGCATTTGAAGAGCTAGTGGCTGACAAGCAGCTCATCTTGAATGGTTGTGGAGTCAAATACACCCCCAAACACAGTACCCTGGACAAGTGATGGGTCTTGTACTCACGAGGACTTCCATTTTTTTGCCCCTTCCTCATTCGAGCCCACCAATACATCTCACTTTATGTCCAATAAATAAATAAATAAATAAATAAATAAATAAATAAATAAATAAGTGAGCAAACATAAACCAGAAGAACACAATTCAAAGTGGCAAAATGAAAGGCATTGACTTACTCCTCCTCCTCAATTCCTATTGAAATGAGAGGAGACAAAGCAAAACAAACAAAACTCAATCAGCAGCAGAACAGAAGAGTGAGCTCAGCTGAAGGGCAAATCAGGGGAAAACTGGAAGCAGGGCTTCTCCCAGAAGAGAGAGAAAAAACATAAAGGACAGATTTAAAGTTTTAATGACTTTATGATAGATCATATAGAGATTTAGAAAAGATAAAAACAACTAGTGAATGTCTTTTTTAAGAAAATCTCATAGCTGAAGAAATGAAGATCTTCAGTTCTAGAAAGTCCCCCTGAGTACCAAATAGAATTAATGAAAAATAAAATCTGTCCTTGACACATTCTACTGAAAAGTCTGAGCTATAAGAATAAAGAGAAAGTCCTGAGCTGAGAATTTACCATCTGGAAAGAGGAACAGATTAATATAGTGATCAGAACTATCAGCAATTTATTACCAGAGAAAGCAGCAATTCAATTCCCAGCCAAACTATAGGTCCAGAATGAGAGAAAAATAAAGATACTTTCAAATATTCAAGGACTTGGAAAGCTTATCCTCCGCAGATTCTATATGAAAGAAAGAATTACTTACTGTTGGAGTCACCAAAACAAAAAATAAATTGAAGAAAGAGAAAGACATAGAGTACAAAGATAAATCAACACTAATAAAACTTATTTTAAGTCCAAATATTTCTTAATAATATGGATAAAATGCTTTAAGAAATTATTCCTAGGAAAATAAAGACATTCTGGTAATATAAAAATACTGTAATGATCTATAGCAGCATTGTTCAATAGAAATATAATTCAAATGTGAGTCATATGTGTAATTGTAAAAGTTTTCTAGTAGCCCTATTAAAAGAACCAAAAGAGATAGGTCAAATTAATTTAATAATATATTTTATTTAACCCAACATACCCGAAATATTATCATTTCAAAATACAATTAGTATTAAGAATTATTAACAATGGACTTTATATTTTTCTACTGTCTTTAAGTCCAATGTACATTTTATACTTGCAGCTTGTCCCAGTGCAGACCAACTACACCTTACATATTCCTTAATTGGTTTATTTAGTGCTATTATGTGGGACAGCCCAGTTCTAGAGTGAAGAATTTAGATAATTTCAAGAATATGAAGCCAGTGTGGTGGCCTACAGCTGTAATCCCAGTACTTGGGAGGCTGAGACAGGAGGATCGAAAGTTCAAGGCCAGTCTGGGCAACTTAGCAAGACACTGTTCCAAAATGAAAAAGAAAAGGTCCTGGGGGTATAGCTTAGTGATAAAGTGCCCCTGGGTTCAATCCCAGTGCCACACATGCAAAAAGAAAAAAAAGAAAAGGAAAGAAATAAAGAGAAGGAGGGTGGGGCACAAACTGGGAGTTTGAGAAAGAGTTCTGTGCTTTCACATGTGAGCCATCCAAAGCTGTTGGAGAAGTGCCTAGTGTGAAGTGGGGTGCCTGTTAGGGTTTTTTGAGAGATGGGTACAAGGATCAGACATGCTTTATAATTCATATTTATGGATGGGCTACATTTCTTTGAATCTGACTTTATCAGAGATTGAACTGTGTACAGAACTGAATTTATTAGGGCGACATATGTATACATGTATATAGGTAAGCACTGGTAAGTGGAGACCTTCTCTGTTCTCTTGTATTTGGAAGCTCAAGAGTAAGCCTGGGTCAATACAAACCTGAAGGAGTGATTGTACTGAAACTGCTCTGACATGTTGACAGTGCAAGACAGAGGATGTGTGACAGAGTCCTCGCTGATAGCTATGACACAGGCAGGGACGGTGGTGACATGGGACAGTATGAGAGAGAAAAAAACTGTAGACCATGGGGAGCTGAGAGGTCTTTACTATGACCACATGGGAAACACCCAGAATTCATGGCAGAACCCAGAAATTGTAGACTGCGGGAGAATCAGAGGAGACCTACTTCCTGACTCCCACGTGACCCAGTTTTAAACCAGGATTGTAAAGCCTGGAGACCTAAGAGTTGCACTTTCACAAGGCTACTGACAACCCTAAGGATCCCCTAAACAATGCTCCAAAGGCAAGCAGTAAGTCAGGAGAGTTTTGGGGTGCAGAGAAGTGGGAATTCTCAAGGGCTGCTGCTGAGAGTATAAATTGGCAAAAACAAGACCACTTTGTCCAGGGCCGTTCGGCTTTTTAACCACCCAAGGGAAAGTATTTCTCCTTCCACACTTCTACGCCCGCATTCCCCAAACACCTCCGCCACCCTTTGCCTATGAAAGGTCTGCAACCCCAGGGCACTTAGTTTGCTGTTGCGTAATAACTATCCGCTGAGTCTCTCCCTTGTCTTTAGCACTGTGTTAGAAGTCATGGAATTCAAATGAACATCTTACGGTATATACACCTGCCCATCATTTCTTATGCTCCGGTCAAGGAGAGAAAACATATCCAGCAACCGGTCAGCGGCAGTACTAGGCACACCGATACTGTCCACTGACTCTCAAAGTGCAAAACTGCTAGTCCAGGAAAGCCTGCCTTTCTTCCTTCTCTACCTCCACCCATCTATTCCCTTTTTTTTCTTTTTTTGAGGCAGGGTCTGGCTAGGTTGCCCAGGCTGGCCTCAAACTCCTCAGCTCACGCAATGCCCCTTTCTCAGCCTCCTGAGTAGCTGAGATGACAGGCATGTGCCGCTGTACCCAGTTTACCCGTCTATTCTCTACACAAATGTTCACTGACTGAGCACTAATTATGTGCCAAACGCCGCATGAGGTCTTGGGGATAAAAGGGTTAGCAGAATCCTATCGTTCAGATATCTTGGAGTAGGTAGGAGACACAGATCAGATAATCATAGAAATAAATGTAAAATTAAATATATAATTAATAATTATAATTAATATAATATAATAATTATATATTATATATAAATATATATTTTTTAAGTCAGGGAGGAAACAACAATGCTATGAGACTTTATTACTTGACCACTTTTTTCAGTCAGCATTCTTGCAGCTATAATCTAAAAAGATTATTTTTAGTCTTTATTTTGAAACAGGGTCTCACTAAGTTGTGGAAGACTTCACTAAGTAGCTGAGGCTGGCCGCGAACCCAAATCCTCCAGTCTCAGCCTCTCGAGCACTGGGATTATAAGTGTGACAACCACTCCTGGCCATATTTGATGTTTAAATTAGAATGTTGTATCTTATGTTCATGGAATTTTTCTTCATATAAGAAAAAGGAAACCAGGAATGAATATATAATCTACAAAAGAAGAAGTCAGGACCTTTGGTGTTTGTGTTTATAGAGCCACTGTTTTCTGATACAGAATCCCATTTGAGAAGGAAGCTTCCAGCTAAAGCACTTTTGCTGTAATAATTTGGCAGCAGTCAAGGGAGTGGTGTTGGGGCTCTTGAACATCCTGTGTTTCTGGAAAGCTGGAGTCTGGGTTTTTGTTCCTGGAAGAGTGATGTTACATTGCCATTTGCATCCAGTAAGTGTATTACCCACTGACTGCAATGCATCACAGCCCTCTGGAGATACTCAAGCATCAGCTCTTTTACATTTCTTGCTCCTGGCTCCCATTTCTTTGACACCTCAGCTTTATCCAGATAGCGAGTCATTGCCAACAAATCTACCTAATTCTTTTATTTGGGGGGGGGGGGTTTGCAGTGGATTTTACTGATGGTGCATGACAGCAGGGTTCCCTAAGCCCCTCCCCTCCTTCAGAGGGTCTTGGATGAAAACTAGGAGGGCAGATTCTCAGTGTGTTAGGGGACTGGGTTGGGATGCCCTCCCCCCTGCCTGCAGCTGAGGGCCTCTCTCTCCCTTTTGTGTTCTTGCTGGGGTGGGTGGTCCAGGGGCTCTTATTCCCTGGAGGCCACATGGACCATGAGGTCCAGCACACTGTTGCTGTAGCCAGATTCATCGTCATACTAGAAAATGAGCTTGAGAAAGTGGTCGCTGAGGGCAATGCCAAGTCCAGCATCAAGGATGGAAGAGTAGGTGTCACAGCTAAAGTCACAGGAGCTGACCTGGTCCTTGGTGTAGCCCAGGATGTCCTTGATGGGCCCTCGGATGCCTGCTTCACCACCTTCTCCATGTCATCATATTTAGCAGCTTTCTCCAGGTGGCAGGTCAGGTCCATGACCGACGCATTGTGGGTGGGCACATGAAAAATATTTTAATTATATGAGATATGATATAAATATAAAATTTAAATATAATATATTTTTCATATTTTATATAAGTATAAACTATGATAAAATATAAGATATATTCAATTTATCATATAAAATACATCCAATTTATTACATGAAATGCTATAATAGCCAATTATGTTGAATAATATATCCAATTCATTATATAAAATGTTATTAAAATGTTAAACAAAAAGCATAGTGAATATGTGGGCTCATTATTATTTGATTTGATGAAGGCCTCACTGACATGTTGTATTTCATCCATTTTCCATTGCTATCAGGAAATACTTGAGGTTGGGTAGTACTTTTAAAGAAAAGAAGCTTATTTTGCTCACAGCTCTGGAGGCTGAGAATCCACAAGGCTCGGGTGAAGCCCTTCCTGGCTGCATCACATCCTGGCCGAGGGCATCATGGTGGGAATGCATGTGAGTGGTCACTCGGTGAGACAGCGTGAGACTTGGGATTCCCATGGGAGTGACAGTAATCTCTTCCACTCGAGCACTCCCCATGACCTAAGGACCTTCCACAAGCCTCCTCTTCTTAAAGTGCCCACCCTCTGACTTACAGAACGTGACTCAAGGAAGGGATGCTCTGACTGTGATGGTTTTTTGGACATGGCCTTGGTAACTGCTCCATCTAAGGAGGAACTTGGCAGAGCAAGAAGATGGAAAGAACTTGGGTCTTCTGCTGACATATTTGAGGGAGTGAAGAAACCAATGTTGAAGTCACTCTCTACAGGCTTCTTGCCATGTGAGGGAATATGTCCTATGGCTTAAGTGGTTTTTAATGAATTTTTCTTACATGCAGCCAAAGTATCCTCGCAGGCAATGGACATATAATTTTACTATCTGTCAAGTGGATTTAGATAGGAGTTTTGAAGAAAATATGTTTATGCATATTATTCTTAAGCAAATAATGTGGGAAATGTCTTTTAGGGCAAGGGAGGACATCTAAGGAAAAGAATAAAGGAGAAGGAAAAATGTTTACAATCCAGATGGGAATATAAAATGGGCACCCAAATAAACACAGAATCTTGAATCACATGGGAAACCATAGCATAATGCTAGTGGTGAGTAAGTCGTTTTATAGAAACATTATTCTGGGTTTAGGTTATTCAGGATACAGGTTATTCCAAAGCCCCCAGCAGAGGTAACTTCATTTCTCATAGTCTAGAATTGGGCACATGCCCATTCATACTTAGAACAATCACGACCAAGGGCAAATACCGCCAAGATAGACTGGGTTTCTGGAAGCGATCAGGGCAGGTCGGTTTGGTCTGCTTTCCACCCTAACAGGAATGCAGGCACCCGAGAGCCTCTGATCTCAAGCTCCTTAAAGTAATAGCTGCTCATGGTTCGTTCAGGCACAGCCTACACCTTAACTGTTAGAAACGAATGTCAGTCCAGTTGGGCCTCCCGAGCTCGGGTTTCTCCAGCATGTGGACTTATTACAATTTCCTGTTTACTCTTAGTTGGGAAGAGGTTGCTCAGATACAGCCCTAATCAAGGAAGAAATGGTCCAGCTTACAGAATAAACAAGCAGATCTTCTGACTCCTATTAGCTCAGTGTATAATTATTATATATGTCCCGTGGAAGAGTGACTCTGTAATCTGACAGAGAATGTGTGAGAGCCACAAGCTTTGACATCACCATGGCCACTACAACTGGTGCAAGGACTCAAGAAGCCAGTTGTCAGACCCACAGACATGCTGCCACTTGTAACCCAGTAACCCCACACTAGAAAGGAATGGGAAGATTGGCTCTTCATTGTAGCATGATTAAAATAGAGATCAATTAGATTTCCTTGGGAAAGGAAGGCTTATTAAAAGAGAACTTACAAGCCGGGTGTGGTGGCACATACTTGTAATCCCAGCATTTGGGAGGCTGAGACTGTCTAGTGAGGTACTCCGCAACTTAGTGAGACCCTGTTTCAAAAATAAGGAATAAAAAATAGGACTAGAGGTATAGCTGGGAGGTAGAATGCCCCTGAGTTCAATCCCCAGTACCGCAAAAAAAAAAAAAAAAAAAAGAGAGAGAGAGAGAGAACTTACTCAAAATAGTTTTGTATGTTTGCCTTTTCTTGAGGTCTTGCCTCAGCTGACAATATTACTTTAATTCCTTTAGTAAAGATGAGGTAGCTATTATGAGCTTCATTTTAAAAATGAATGAACAAGCCGGGCATGGTGATGCATGCTTGTAATCCCAGTACTTGGGAGGCTGAGACAGGAGGATCGCAGGTTTGCAGTGAGTCTCAGCTATTTAGTGAGGCCTTCCACAACTTAGTGAGACCCTAGTTCAAAATAAAGAATAAAATAGGGCTGGGGGTATAGCTCAGAGGTAGAATGCCCCTGGGTTCAGTCACACACACACACACACACACACACACGCACACAATATAAATGGACAAAAATCTAGGAAGGTTAAGTTAGTTACCTGCCCAAGAAGAAAGAACTGCTAAATGGAACTGATAGTATTTTGTAAATCTAGTTCTTTGCATTCAAAACACAGTTATTTCTGTAATTTAAATTTAATTGATATCATACATGCTTTTCAGGGGTTTCCATAGTTGTTATGATGTTCATCTTTTTTTTTTTTTTGCGGTACTGGGGGTTGAACTCAGGGGCATTCTACTCCCAAGCTATACCCCCAGCCCTATTTTTTATTCTTTATTTTGAAACCGAGTCTCACTAAGTCGCGGAGTGCCTCACTATGTAGCTGAGGCTGGCCGCGAACCCGGATCCTCCGGTCTCAGCCTCCCGAATGCTGGGATTACAAGCGTGAGCCACCACGCCCGGCTTATGATGTTCATCTTAATGAATTAATAATTCTGTTGATAGTTATGGAATAACAATTAGAAAAAGATATAATATCAAATCAAAAATATAATTTTTGTATTAACCCTAAAGTTATAACTGCATAAAAATACTAGAAGGAAACATTGAACAATGAAAATTAAAAAAAAAAATTGTAGGTACCATTATAGGCAATTTTATTCCCTCTCATTAATTTCTATTATTTTTTGTTTTGCTTTAGTTTTGCTGTTGTTATTTTGTCACAAAGTTACTTTTGCAGGAAATATTGGTGTAAAAAAAATACTGGAACTTTATTTTTTCAGAATCAGACTTTACTTCCCATGCCAGTAAGTTGTACTCACTTTGAGGTGGGAAAATAGGACTGTTGATATTGATATGCTTTATACTGAGTACATACTCTCTACAGACGAGTTTATTTTCAGTTCCAAAAAATGCAATCCATTACTTTTAACAGTCTGTGAGAGCCAAAGCAAGACAGTTCCAGTTTCTTCCTTGTCGTGCTCATTTCATCTGAGTGTGATATTGCCGTTCCTGGGGGTTGGTTGGGAATTGTGGGTCAGTCATAAGTGTCAGGGAAGAGAACACTTTTTTTGTTTTGTTTTGGATGAAACCACATGAGAGAACTCCTCACTGCACTGCAGAGAGAGGAAGGTGAAAAACCCACTCTAAGATGAAAACACAGATATTGGTGGGGGATTTCTAGTTTTCTGTAAATAAGGAACTGGGCTACAGCGGATGGGAGCAACCCAAAGCAGCTCACCTCTCAGGCTTCTTTTGGTATATGTGGCAAAATTGATGTGCATAGTTTAAGGAACAGAGAAATATATTAAAGAGGGAAAAGGATAAGATAAAAGGTAGTTAGCTTGTGACCTTGGCAACTTGGCAACTATAAAGGAGACAGCATCTTCCTTTTCTTTCCTATCTCCTTTCTTTTTTGGAACTAGGGATTGAACTGATGGGCATTTGACCACTGAGCTATATCCTATCCCTTTTTATTTTGAAATAGGGTCTTGCTTAGTTGCTAAGGGTCTTTTGTTGAGGTTGGCCTCGAATATGCAATTCTCAGCCTCCCAAGTGCTACAGGGATTACAGGTATGTGCCACCACATCCAGCAAGATATAATCTTTCTGATGCCAAGGTGCTATAAGATTATCTCTAGAATGTGGGCACTCAGCACTCACTGCCCACTGGGCCTGAGATGGGCAGCCATCTCCTAAGCCCACACCTCAGCCACTATTAACATTGGGATTTCCATTATTTTTTTCAACAAGTGCTTGAAGGCTTACTAGCTGCTAGGTATTGAGACAGGCATTGGGAGATTAAAAACATTTGATCTTTGCCTACAATCCAGTTAGGAGGCAGAAACTAACCAGAAAATCACAAAAATAAATATAAGTGCAACCATGATTGGTGCTACTAAAATAAATGAACCCCCAAATAAAATGAAACAGAACAAACAAAAAAATCCTCTCCGTTTCAACAAGCACAATAATGAGCTGAGTGGGCCAGATCTTGAAAGTCAAGGAGGACTTCTCTGAGGAAGGGATGACTCAATGAAATCTAATGGATGAGCCAGCATTTACTAAGCAAAGAGGAGGGAACAGCAAGAAGAGAGAGAGGGAACCTCATGCATCAGGGCCCTGAGTCAGGAAGAAATGAAGTTCTGGAGGCAGGTCAGTGTGGAGAAAGCACAGGGAAGAAGTGGCCAGGAGGCGTTAGATGGAGCAGGTAGATGCTAGACCATGTGGAATCTCAAGAACCATATAAATCGTTTGGTCTTTATCCTAAGCAATGGGAAACTGGGGAAGCATTTTATGACTTTTTTTTTTTAAGATGCTCTAGCTTCAGAGTAGAGAATGGTTTATAGGAGGGGAAAGGGAAGTCTTGGTCTGTTACAGTTTTCCAGGCAAGAAATGGTGGCTTGGACCAGCATGATAGCTCTGGTGGATACAGAGATGGGAACATGGAAGGATTCATGATGAACTGGGTCTTCTGGGTTACTGTCTACAAACGGAAACAAACCAAAAAGGTTATAACACAGAAAACCCCTTTCTGCCAACATATTTGTTGGAGACTTGGAAGAAAAGATATGGTGGGTGCTATGGCTTGGTTCACTGCACTTGTAACCCAACTTCCCTGAATGGACCTTTATGTGCACAGAAGTTGAAAAGAGAAGAATTGCATTTCCTAGCCTCCCTTGCAGCTAAACTCACAGATGTACCAATCAGATAGATTTGTGCAGAAGATGAACATGGAAATGAGTTAATGAGAAAGAATCACAGGTTTTGAGCCACATATTTTGCTGGGGTGGCTTATAATAGAAGAGATATGGTACTGGTAGTTCTATCATATCTTTCTGATTTGACAGGTGGACTCCTGACAGTGGCAGGAACAGTAGAAATCTTGGCAGCCCAGTCTGGCAGCGCCTGGCACATAAATGCTTACTACGTGTAGGCTGTTGTTATACTTGGGATTTACAGCAGGTAATAATATAGGATGTGCTGTGCTCCAGAGTTAGTACTTAAAGATAATTAGTGCTTAGCCCGACTCCTGAGGTAGTTCACTCCTGAGGGAAATGCTGTGTCATGGTTTAATATAAATAATATTGATGATCCTCTGTCCCTGTCAGATTCCTTTTTACAAGTATGCTCTATAGTGTCACATGCTTAAAAAACTGGTTCTGTCAAATGCTTAGGAGAAAGCTATCCTTTTGTTCCTGAAAGGGAGCAATGTAGAACATCTAGAATTGTAAACATCTGAAAAAAACGACCCAGAATTGGAATGACCTGTGACCTTTTAGGTGCACTGGTAATATCCACTTACCTTAAAAAGGAGTTGTATCTTAACCTGGAAACCTAACAGTGTGGCAACTTCCTCTACCAGGCCAACTTTACTGACAATAAATACAAATTTTTGATCAGAAGTTATAGGTATCAACAAAGACGCAGGAAGTGACTCTTTGCTCCTAACTCTCAAAATAATTTCTCCTTTCTCCGAACACATTTTTGGTACCTCTCTTAGGACATTTTCCATTTTTTAGCTTGGATTGTAGTTATTTATATTCACGTTTGATCTGCCCCATAGATGAAAGTGTAAAGGCAACGAGGGCAGGAACACCCACTAATTCATCTTCTCATCTCTTGAAGTGCCTGCCAAGAATGGCACAAAGGTGGTAGCCGATCTATATTTAATCAAGGAATGGATGAATTTCTGCACGGTCCCTTCCATGAGCTTACAGACACTTTTGAAAGGCTGCTTGCCTATGCAACAAAATACCATACTTCATTTTTTAGATTAAAAACTTCCTCTGCATTTTTCTAGATGGCTAGGGATGTACAAAATGGAAGGGCGACATCATTGCTGCTCTGCCTACCTGGGGGATGGATCTGGCAAAGCCAGACTGCTTAGCTGATATGAAATCCAGCTTCTGGGCTGTAGGATTATGGTCAAGATGATGGAACTTTCTGGACCTTGGTCTCCCCACTCCACTATAAAAGGAGTTGACTAGGTGTTAGGGATCTAAAAGGTCCTCTTGTCCTGGGGTGGCGATTTAGCATCTTCTTGCATGCCGACTCTCATCTATCAGAATCCTGAACACTGGTTAAGGAGGATTCTGATGCTGTTTAAACTCAGTGAGAAAAATACCCTTGACTTAATAATATTGTCTGCCTTGAGGCAGGGAAGGGAGACGCAGTAAATAAGTCAAGGTATGCCGTCCCTCATCTGGCCTGACACCTTCTCCTCTCAGGAGGAAAATAAAAGCAGAAGCTCATGTTTTGAGCTTACCATGAGCCAGGCCCAAGCAAACTGCTCTTATACAGTTGTATATACTCCTTAGACTACTAGCATTATTAAAAGGTAGCACTTGTACGATTCCTATTTTACAAATGAAGCTTAGGGAAGCAGAATTTTGAGGTTCACACTCCAGAAACCCATGCCCTTGCTTATCTCGTGGCCTCATCTGGCAGCATTTGCTCATCTGTGGGCATATGCTCTGTGCCAGGCCAGGGGTTCTCAACTCGGGCTGATTTTGCCCTCCAGGACTCTGGCAATATCTGCAGACTTTTGGGTTGCTCCCATTGGGGAGGAGAGGGTTTTCCTTGCATGAAGTACAGAGCAAGGATGACTCCGGATGCACAGGATAACCAGTCACAACAAAGAGTCTTACCCAGATGTCAACAGTGGTGAGGAAGCTGGGCGTGGTGGCGCATGCTTGTAATCCCAGTACTTGGGAGGCTGAGACAGGAGGATCACATGTTCGAAGCCAGCCTCAGCTACTTAGTGAGGCCCTCTGCAACTTAGTGAGAATCCGTTTCAAAATGGAGAATAAAAAATAGGGCTAGGAGTGTAGCTTGGAGGTAGAATGCCCCTGGGCTCAACCCCCAGTTCCGCAAAACATCAACAACAAAAAACAAGGGCTGAGGTTGAAGAGCATTGTGTTTGGCCCTGTGGCAATTGTTTTCAGAAGATCAAAGTCTCCTGTAGGTACAATTACCATCTCCATTGTGCAGAGTAGGAAAGGTGATCTCAGATTCAGTCTGATTCTAGAGGCCTGTGGAGTTGCCCACCCACACTCCATTCTGAGCAGCTTTCTTTACTATCAAAACATGAAAGCTCTAGCAGCACCTGCTCACCTATTATGAATTTCAGATGCTGAAAACACTTGGTCAGCTGTGGGAAATCTTTCCCATGATGGGAATGACTCCAAAGAGACACAGGAGTTCTTCAATGGTTCAGAGAAGAGGGGCTCTAGGAACTCTTACTATGCAACCATTGATCTTCCCTGGGCCGACTTTCAGATCCTAGCTGCAACATCACAGAGGAAAGGCTAATTTTAGAACATTAACAAGATTCTTCAAGAATAATTAGCTCTGCGTGGGCTTCCACTTTCCTTTTTTTTTTCTTTTCTGATTGTAGAAGCTGGGGAGCTTATTTAGGAAAGAAGAAATGAAACTATGAAAAGACACAGTAAAAGCCAGGCATGGTGGCGCACGCTTGTAATCCGAGCATTTGGGAGGCTGAGACCAGAGGATCCGGGTTCTTGACCAGCCTCAGCTACCTAGTGAGGCACTCCACAACTTAGTGAGACCCTGTTTCAAAATAAAGAACAATAAAAAATAGGGCTGGGGGTATAGCTCGGAGGTAGAATGCCCCTGAGTTCAATCCCCAGTACCGAGAAAAAAAAAAAAAAAAAAAGACACAGTAAGATTCCCCCCTCTCTTTTTTTTTTCTTCTGAGAATATGAATAACTCTCTCATCCTGTCCAATTAACTGCCAGGGATACACACACACACACACACACACACACACACACACACACACACACACTATTTGAAAGAAATTGAAGAAAAAGCCAAGGAAAGGATGCTGTCTTGCAAATAAATTCCTTTCGGATCTAAGGCTTGTCTCTTGCAGCAAACAAACGCTGATGAGACACAACACCAGGAAGAAAATAGCCTGAGTGAGGGAGGGAGGGGGCGAGACGGGGAGGACAGAGCAGGTTTCTCTCAAGGAAGAGTTATTGAAAAAGGGGAGGAAGACTGTGAAACAAATGTACGCGGGCTCGGGGTGGGCACGCTGCTTCCTTGAATTCCGGATGAATTAGCCTGCCTACCTGCCAGCTAAGTTCATCCACCCGCGTTCTGCAGGTGATGGGGGCGGGTGGGGAACCTCCGAGTCATTCAAGTTGAAATCTTCTCCAATCGAATTCTTCGTGTGCCAACGCGGGCGGCATGCCAGGCGGTTCCTTCTGCAGCATCTCAGGATCCTCCAGCGTGCTGGAGCCAATGCGGACAGTCCCAGACACTACGTGACGACCAAGGTTCCAGAGTGAAGTGTGGGTCACACAGCTGCGGGAAGAGCCTCAGAAATGATAATCTGGGGTCAGTTTGGAGACTGGAAATGCAGCCCGGGGCCACAGATAGCAGTCAGCAGGGAGATTGAGCCACCGTGAGCCTCCTAAGCCGGGAGCCAAGCCTAGTGAGCCACAGCATTCGCCCAGGCGGGGGTAGGGGGAGGCCAGACCGACTACCTATCCGGGAGGTTAAATACCTTGCATTTGCGGTTCCCAGAGCCTGGAACACTATCCTGAGACTGGGTGTGGCAGCTTCTTTTCAGCTTCTGGAATCTGCACAAAAGCCACCTCCCCCGGGAAGCCCCCAGGGTGTTGCCCGGATTCTCTGTGTGTCCCTCACCTCAGTGCCAAGAGTTCACCTGTATTCTCTTGTTTGATAATACACGTCTATTATTTTTTGTCTGTCTCCCCGCTGAAATGAAAGCTCCGTGTGCCCCCTATGTAGGTGCACGGCTATACTGCTTCGGGCACACAGGTGGCGCTCAGTAAGTGCTCATTCTCGGCCCACCCCGCCACCTGCAGCACTGGACGCATTTGCCGTCTGCAAATTAAGCCTCGACGGGAACTGCTAGAACGGAACGACCACTTTCCCTTCTCTCCTCTGCTGGGCCGCCGGCATGCGTCTGCAAGACGGCCTCCGAGGCCGGGTCAATCTCAGCCCAGCGTCCCGCACCAACTCAGCCCTTCCACGTCTTGTGCCTACCATCCTCCCCTCGCCGCGTTTTATTTATTTTTTAAAATTTCCATTCTCGATCCCCCCTGCCTCAGTCTGACTTTTTCCTTCGGCCAAGTGATCGTCGCTTGTTCCACCACAGGTGTGCCCAGGAACCTTCTCCTTAAAGTCAGCCCGCCCTCATTTCTCCCTCCTTTCCTGGCCCGGAAACGCCATTAGATGAACATTTCTGGAGCGCCCGCGACTGGCAGGCACCGCGCTCGGCGGGTAAAAGCCCTCGCCGGGGATGGACCGAGCTCTCCCTCGCCTCTGCCCTCCCTACGGGTCGCGATCGCGGGGTCTCTAGTCCACTTGCGTCACGGAACCCGCGGGCGCGTTCTCAGGACATTGCCCCGCCTCCCTCGCAGCGACGACTCCTGATTGGCGGGAGTGGACGTCACTCCGGCCCTCCCCGCCCTCCCCACGTGTCCCCGCCCCCAGGCGCGCGCAGGCTCCGCCTCCTCGCTCCCGCCCCTCGCTCCGCGGCTGGAGGTAATCGCCCCGCGGCGCGCTCGAAGTTCTGGGCAAAGTACTGGGGACTGGTGGCGCGATTGCGGCGCCGGCTAGCCGCCGGGACTAGGGGTCCCCAGAGCCGGACTGCCGGTGCGCACTGGGGCTCCGATCCTACCGTCGGTCCGCGAGTGGCTGTCGCGCCCGCTTCTCCTGCGGCGGGTGCGGGAACTGTCAGCTGCGCGTTGCAGGGGACTCAAGGAGCCGGGTTTGCCTCCTTCCCAGTCTGCGAGCTGAGCCCGGAGCCCCGGCGCCGGGGAATCAGGCGGCATCCCCGACCGCTGAGCGCGCAGGTAAGCTCGGGGCGCGGACCTGACCGGTGCCGGGCGGCGGCGGCGGGAGCACGAAGGGTTGCCTGTCTCGGAGGACTGGAATCTGTCCCCGGCATTCCGGGGAGGAGCTGGCCTCTGGGGAAGCCCTGAGCCCCAGAGGTCGACCTTGGCGTCGGCTCCAGTCCTTCCCCCCCACCCCGCCCCTCCGGGAGGAAGGACCAGGTGCTGCTCCATCCCTCGGGGGACAGTCTGGAGGGATTGGAGACGACCAGGAGCAGAGCCCAGGGGTCTGGGGGCGCGTGCTGGAGGTCGTGGCGCCGAGGAGCTGTCCCCGGCCAGGGCCGATCGCCGCTCGGGGCGGGAGGTACAGGAAACCTGCTTAATTGTGCAGGGCGCAAGGCTTTACCACATCCGTGAGTTGGGGCCAGGCGCGTGGATACCAGTGACTCGCGGTCGCCTCCCCACCGTGGCCTGCTTCACTCCCCAGTGCCTGGGCTTGGGACCGAGTCCCTTTCTGAGGGCTTCCAGGCGCCCGGGGAGCGTTTGCAGCCTCTGGAGTCCCTGATGGCACTGCCTACAAGTACATATACTTCTTAAGCCAGGCACGCCACCACCCCGACCCTTGTTGCTGAAAGGGATGTGATGGAGTTGTCCCTTTGCAAGCGTTTGGGAGTTGCGCAGAGGCGCTGGAGTGCTCACAGAGGTTGCCCTGACTCTTAGGTTTTGATTTCGGGGATGGGACATTTAGAAATACTGTATTTTAAATCATAGCTGCAACAGAGATGATTCCAGAGACAGGCAAAAGCGTAGGTCTGGCTTCTGACACAAGGTGAGGTCCCCCTTCTGGCAGAAAGAGAGCAGTCAGGCGGGCTTGGGCTGCAGCACAAGACCCAAGGCTGCCTGCCATTCCCTCCCCCAACTCTACATCCTGTTTGCTGTCACTTCTATATCACTTCTCTCTCTCTCTCTCTCAAATGGTTTTCTTGGTTTATTTATTATCTGCCTTCCCTGATTACAATGTGTAAGTTCCAGGAAAGCACAGACCAGATCTGTCTCGTTCACCACCTGATCCTCAACCTTGAGAACACTGCCCGACACACAGTAGGTTTGCAACACACCTTTATGGATGAAAAAAGCAAAAATCTCTCTGTAAATATGAGGAATTGTGATTTCATAACTGCTGTTGATTTTCATCTTTTTTTTTTTCTATTGGGAAAATAATAGCAATAACTACTCTTGATGAGTGCCTACTACCCACCAAGATGTGTGCTAGGAACTTTAGAAAGTTAACCTCATTAAACAGTGCAGTAGTCTTAGCTAGGTATTTTTAACCAGATGGGAAATTAAGGCTTCAGCAGGTTAACCAATTTTCCCAAGGTTATCCTGGTTGAATTAGAATTGCAGGCTATTTTTTTTTCTTGTTGTAATGGGCCACTTTCAAGAAACTCAAATATCATTTCCACCATTGCAGCCAATAGACATTTAGCTTTATTTGTAACAAAAATTATTGCTCAGCCCAAAGATGTGTTGTCTTATCCTCAAGATGTATTTTCAATAATAACTAATAGTGGTGTTGCAGGCCAGATACTATTACCAGGCTGCCATAGACTGTATTATAACAATTAATCTACATCATCTTGATAGGCAGGGTTGTGGTGTTATCTCCATTTTTTAAGGCAGAGAAACTGAAGCTAGATTCAGGAATTTGGCCAGGGTCAACAGTAGATTGCTGAGCTAGATTTGTATTAGTCTCTCTGACTCTCCTTAGTTCCTTCCCCTCCACTCCCTCTACATTTCTCTTGCTCTGCTGTTTTATTAGATATTAACTTATAATAATAGAGCCCAATGATACAAAGTATTAAAGCCATCTGAAGTTGGGCCAGTATCAAGTGTCTAGTGTACTGTTTTCTGAATTGCTGAGACTTACTGCCATTGATTTTTGTGGTTGAGTGTATGGTTTGTGGGCCTGGTAGATTGGAGGCCTTTAACGGGAGGAAAGGAAATCCTTCTACCTAAATCTAAAGAGAAATCATTGCTTTTACCCATGGTGGTAAGTGAACTCTGAACAGTGATGCTTTCTACCTCTTAGGGAAGGTATTGGAAAGTCAGCGTATCATTGTTCTCATAGGCAGAATGGAGGGTTAGACACTTCTGCAGCAGCCTTTTAGTAAAATAACATTTCGGTGCTTTCCACTCTCACGTTGAAACTGAGGGTGCAGAGAAGTTGAGAGAGACATAGCTCCCACCTAAGGGGCTAATGTCAAAGGAGGGCCTGGTGGCCCCAGGGGACTGAGACAGAAGGATGGTAGGTTTGAGGTCGGCCTCAGCAACTCAGTGAGACCCTGTTTCAGAATAAAAAGTAAAATAGGTCAGAGGGTAGAATGCCCTTGGGTTCCATCCCCGGTACAAAAAAAAAAAAAGTGGGGGAGAGGGGCACTGGGGAAGGAATTAGAGATCTTTTCTCCTCTACATTATACTTTTTTTTTTTTTTTTTTGCGGTACTAGGGGTTGAACTCCGGGGCATTCTACCTCCGAGCTATACCCCCAGCCCTATTTTTTTATTCCTTATTTTGAAACCGGGTCTCACTAAGTTGCGGAGTGCCTCACTTAGGTAGCTGAGGCTGGCCGCGAACCGGATCCTCCGGTCTCAGCCTCCCGAATGCTGGGATTACAAGCGTGCGCCACCACGCCCGGCTTACATTATACTTTATTACAGGTTTTTTTTTTTTTTAGGGGGGGAGGTGATAGTATGTTTACCCCTGCATGAAGGTCTGGAAAATCCAGTTTTGTTTATAATGTGCTTCTCTGTGTACTATATTTTTTCATTGCCATTTGCATTTGAGGAGTGCTGGGGGAGGAGGAGTGGAGTGGAATGTGAATTGCCCCAGGAAGAGAGAGAGTGGGACTCTAGGGAAGGGGGAGGAAGCTGTTGAGTTGAAAGAGCTTTCCATCCATCATCAAAGATGTTTACGATGTTTACCTTCCCTGCCACTTCCTTATCTTAATCTACTTATCAGCTTTCTGGTCCTCTCCTCTGGAAACCTCCCAATTACTGCCCTCAAGACCGCATTCAGGCTCACCCGACTCCTAATGTCTTTTAGTTGGGCCTTTTCCTGTGATCCCTGTGACACCTAGTTGGGATCTTAGGGACTGCTCCATTTTTCCCTAACATTGCCTTCAAGTGAATTTCCCTCCCTCTATCTCTCCTTCATATCATGCACGATCGGGTAAATTCTTTAACTACCGTCATTATATGTTTAAAAACTCGGGCTGGCTTATAGAGTTAATAATATAATAACCTTCACCTGCCGGGTGCTGTCGTAAGTGCCACATGTGCATTATTGCATTGAATCTGGAGAGCCACATCAAAGCAGGTGCTGTTCCTGTTCCCTCAATCTCCTGAGGAAGCTAGAAAAAAATTGCTGAGGCCGGCCTTGAACCTGCCATCCTCCTGTCTCAACCCCCCAAATACTGGGATTATAGGCATCCATTTCAGACACTTTGCAACTAATAAATGTTGGAGCCCAGACTCAAACCACAAGTCCTTTTCTCTAGCCGTTTAAGCATAGACTCCTTGGCCTACAGCCTGGGTCCAGCAGCCTGGGCCATTAGTCCCTCACTGCCCGGGACTGCACCATCATCTTCCCAATGTATTTTGCCTTATCCACGTTCTCCTGTTGCCTAGAACGCTCTCTCCCCATCTCTCCCAGTGAAAACCTGACTCTTTTCTTTCTTTCTTTTTTTTTTTTGCAGTACTGGGGATTGAACTCAGGGGCATTCTACCTCCAAGCTATACCCCCAGCCCCATTTTTTATTCTTTATTTTGAAACAGGGTCTCACTAAGTTGCAGAGGGCCTCACTAGGTAGCTGAGGCTGGCCTTGAACCTGGATCCTCCGGTCTCAGCCTCCCAAATGCTGGGATTACAAGTGTGCACAGCCACGCCTGGCTAAAACCTGACTCTTTCAAGGCTGAACTCATAGACTACTTCTGCCAACATAATCCCTCTGCTCAGAGCAGATTTCAGAAATGAGTGAGTCTGCAGCCCCGTTTCTGGTCCCTGAGTGTCTTACAGGTTTCTTGCCTTCCTTCAGCACTTTGTATGCACCTTTTATGTCCTCCGTTTCCTCCAATTCTCATCGCCTTCTGCCAAATGCCTTCCCCCCTTCTTAGATTTCAAATATCTCGAAGGTGGGATGAGTACACATGCCTCGTGTTTCTATCCCTCACGTCTCTAAGCCTGGTGTTCTATCTATAGTAGGTGCTCAATTAAAAAAAAATTAAACACTGATTGTACTGTTTATATATCATATTTGATTATATTGCATTAGAAAAAAGCAGTCAGAATGTGGCACGTTGTTTTCTAGTTTTTGATGCGCAGTACTGTAAAGCCTTCATCAATTTATGATGAAGCGATAGAATCCCTAGTTAAACCCATGGAAAGCACCTGTTCTGGTGGTCTTCACCTTTGGACCAGGGATATATTGTGAGGGAATCACAAATTCTCATACAGAAAAAACACTGTAGGATAAATATCTTGCATATGATAAACAGCATTTTTCTTATATTCCCATAGACGCTATTATTTAAAAATATATTAAAACTGTTGGGGAATACAAAACCGGGTTTTCCTGATATTTTATTGGTCAATGAATATTTTACTTTTTTGGGGGGGGTACTGGGGATTGAATCCCAGGGACATTCTACCTCTAAGCTACATCCCCAGCTCTTTATTTTTTGTTCGTTTGTTTTGCGGTACTAGGGATTGAACTCAGGGGCATTCTATCTCCGAGATACACCCCCAGCCCTATTTTTTATTTATTTTGAAACAGGGTCTCCCTAAGTTGTGGAGGGCCTCACTAGGTAGCTGAGGCTGGCCTCAAACCCGGATCCTCTGGTCTCAGCTTCCCAAATGCTGGGATTACAAGCGTGAGCCACCACGCCTGGCTCTATTTTTTATTTTGAAACATTATTTTTTCTCTTTATTATTTTGAGACCCTCACTAAGTTGCTGAGAGTCTAAATTGCTGAGACTGGCCTCGAATCTGCGATCCTCCTGTCTCAGCCTCCCCAGTACTGGGATTACAGCTGTCCACCACTGTGCCCTGTACTATCTCACGTTTTTAGCTGGCTGTATGCGTTCTTTCTGAATTGGTTCCAGCTTCCCTGTCCAGCCTTCTAATCCCCGCTCATGCTCATCCTTTGCTCTGTTTGTTCCAGTCTCCCTGAACTAAGCGCAGCCCCCCAGCCAGGCTGGGTGGTCTTTGGGCTCCCAGTTTGGGCAATCACCTTTTGTGTTCTCCATACTGGCTTCCTCCCACCCATGCTCTCTTGGCTCACTCCCACCAGGCGTTGCACTGTAGCGTAGCGTGGCTGCTGCTGTAGGAAGAAGCCCCGCCTCCCCGCTGAAGGGGGAGAATGCCCACTTGCTTCGCACCTAAGAGCACTTGTCATACTGCTGGGTGACCATTAGTCACCCATCCGAATTGCTGTAAACCAGTTTCTTCATGGTGACTAGAATTTTTTTTAAAAAATAGTTTTCTCGCCGGGCGTGGTGGCGCACGCTTGTAATCCCAGCATTCGGGAGGCTGAGACCGGAGGATCCGGGTTCGCGGCCAGCCTCAGCTACCTAGTGAGACACTCTGCAACTTAGTGAGACTCGGTTTCAAAATAAAGAATAAAAAATAGGACTGGGGGTGTAGCTCGGAGGTAGAATGCCCCTGAGTTCCATCCCCAGTACCACAAAAAAAAAAAAAAAAAAATAGTTTTCTCATTCTACCTTATAGCTGGATAGTATTCTATTGCATGAATGTCACATACATTATTCTGTTACTTTTTTTTTAATATCATGGTCGTATGGAGATGTAATCCACCTACTACACAATTCACTCACTTGCCCTGGTTGTTAGTACGCCCGCAGAATTGTGGAACCATCAACTTGTTGTTTTAGAACATTTTATTACCCCACTTGACATCTGTGCGGATTTGCCTGTTCTATAAACGCAGTTATACAACACGTGGCCTTTAGTGTGTGGTTTTCAAGGTCCATCCTTATGGTGGTAGGACTTAGTATTGCATCACTTTGTATTGCTTAACAAGAACCTATTGGCCGGGTGTGGTGGCGCACGCTTGTAATCCCAGTACTTGGGAGGCTGAGACAGGAGGATCCGGGTTCGCAGCCAGCCTCAGCTACTTAGTGAGGCACTCTGTAACTTGGTGAGACCCTGTTTCAAAATAAAGAATAAAAAATAGGGCTGGGAGCCGGGCGTGGTGGCGCACGCTTGTAATCCCAGCATTCGGGAGGCTGAGACCGGAGGATCCGGGTTCGCGGCCAGCCTCAGCTACCTAGTGAGGCACCCCGCAACTTAGTGAGACCCGGTTTCAAAATAAAGAATAAAAAATAGGGCTGGGGGTGTAGCTCGGAGGTAGAATGCCCCTGAGTTCAACCCCCACTTCCGCAAAAAAAAAAAATAGGGCTGGGGGTATAGCTCAGAGGTAGAATGCCCCTGAGTTCAGTCCCCAGTACCGCAAAAAAAAAAAAAAAAAAAAAAGAAAAAAAGAAAAAAAGAAAAAGACTCTAGCTGGATACACTGACAGAGGCCCATAATCCCAGCTACTGTGGTGGCTGAGGCAAGAGGATCACAGGTTCAAGGTGAGCCTCAGCTACTTAAGAAGACTCTGTCTCAAAATAAATAAAAAAATAAGAAGGGCTGATGGTATAGCTTGAGGTAGAGCCCCCCTTTGGACACCATTTCCATTACTATAGGAAAAAAAAATGTGCCTATCTTTGATTAGATTCTAGTTTGAACAAACTGTTTCAAACAAAATGAACAAAGACAAAAAAGAAATAATCAAGGATTATTTGAACATGGATGGAATGCTATACCTTTGGTGGTTTGCTTCAAAGTAATCCATTTTATTATTAAATAAAAAGAATATCTTTATTTTGGGGGAGGAAGTATAGAGGAAACAAGGCTGTCCATGAGTTCATGATTAGCAAACCTGGGCCGAGTCCTGGGGACTTCATGCTGCCCTTCATGTCTACCCTGTCCACTGGGTGGCTACTGGCCACGTAGCCCATGAAATGTGGCTAGTATTGAGATGTGCTGTCAATGTAAAAGACACACTGAATTTTGAAGACTTGGTATGAAAAAGAATGTAAAAACATCGCAATAGAATTTTATTGATTAAATGTTGAAACGATAATATTTTGGGCATATTATAACAATATATAATAAAACTAATTTCACCGGTTTCCTTTTACTCTTTATAATTGACTACTTAAAAATTTACCATTGAATCGGGCGTGGTGGCGCACGCTTGTCATCCCAGTGCTTGGGAGGCCGAGACAGGAGGATCACAGGTTTGTGACTAGCCTCAGCTACTTAGTGAGGCCCTCTGTAACTTAGTGAGATCATATTTCAAAATAAAAAAAAAGAATAAAATAGGGCTCAGGGGGTATAGCTTGGAGGTAAAATGCCCCTGGGTTCCATCCCCAGTAAAACACACACACACACACACACACACTTTACATATATATGTGTGTATATATATATGTATATATATAGTGTGTAATGCAGTTCTGTTAGATAGTGCTTCTGTATGTTTTGTATATGGTTGAAAGTTTTCAAAATGAAATTTTTTCCCGCTGTAGCACTGGGGATTGAACTCAGGGGTGCTTAACCACTGAGCTATATCTCCAGTCCTTTTTAAATTTTATTTTGAGACAGGCTCTTGCTAAATTGTCAATCTGGCCTCAAACTTGTGGTTCACCTGCTTCTGCCACCCGAGTTGCTGGCATGACAGGCCTGTGCCACTACGCCTGCCTTTCATAGTGAAATGTTAAAAAAAAAATGTCATTTTTTTTTTAAGTCTATAAAGGGTTTCCTCTTGTAGAAAAAGACTGGGAAATATTGATTTGTTTAAAGATGTGTCTTTGCAGAAGCTAATAGCAGCAAGCTATGGCCTTCCATTCTCATTCCTTGGCTTATTTCATTCAGGTGAAAATTTAAAAATTGTTTTGCAATAAATGAAATAACAGGCTGGGCATGGTAGCACATGCTTGTTATCCCAGTACTTGGGAGGCTGAGACGGGAGGATCCGGGTTCATGGTCAGCCTCAGCTATGTAGTGAGGCCTTCTGCAACTTAGTGAGACTCTGTTTCAAAACAAAGAATAAAAAATAGGACTGGGGTGTAGCTCGGAGGTAGAATGCCCCTGGGTTCCATCCCCAGTACCGGAAAAAAATAAAAAATAAAAAAAGATAGCAGCTTGAGGGAGTAGAAGAATTGCTCCTTTGATTAGTTATCTGATTCTTTCCCTTTGAAGTTGATGAAATATTTCCTTCATCTTGGAAAAATATAGAAAACTGAGTGGTCATTTCATTGTTCTTGGTCACATTTGTTTATACCCCAGAAACTGAATATTCCCTGACTTGATGTGTCTCTACCTAAATCCATTGTTTTGCTTGGGAGCCCAAAGAAGATTGCTCCTGGACTCCCCAAGTCTCCTTGAGTATGAGTGGAATATGATTCTATTAACAGTGTGTGGGTTTAAAGCTGTGCAGCAAATTGCTTTCATATAAAATACCTTTCAACGAAAGTTATGTCTCTATCTAGATGCTGGTGTTTAATCACCAGGTAGTGGCAGGAGTAATAAACCCAGTTCTCTGAGAGGATGTGGGCTGGATGAACCATTCTGGAGGCTGTTCTCCTCTGAGATTCTGACACTGTGTGGTGTGGACCTGAATTGAAAAATAGCTTCAAAGCAAAGCAGAGCAGAGTTCACTTGCAAGGAACTGCCCAGCAGGGATCTGCTGACTGTCAGCATCAAAAGGTGGCTATTTTGTTTACTTTCTATGGTTAAAATACTAATCCGTTTTTTATTTTAATGTCTTGTGGCTCAAATACTCTTATCATTATAACATTCCTCCACTTATGTATTAAAATGGAGTAGTTACCAGGCATGGTGGTGCATGCCTGTAATCCCAGTACTTGGGAGGCTGAGACAGGAAGATCAAAGGTTCAAGGCTAGTCTCAGCAACTCAGTGAGGCTCTCAGCAACTTTGTGAGATCCTGTATCAAAATAAAAATAAAATAGGGCTGGGAGTGTAGCTCCTAGGTAGAATGACCCTGGGTTTGATCACTAGTACCCAAACAAAACAAAACAAAAAATGTACTATTAGTAGTAATGATTTCCATCCATATTTCCTGTCAGATATCAGATATTGTAATATTCACAAGAAATTAGAAATTTCAGTATAAGCCTTCCAAAACAAGTCTCCCTCCCAACCATTGGTAGTGGGCAGTACCCTGCAATGCTTGGAGGCAAAAGCTAAATATTATATATACTTTGAGTCACATAGATATTACGTTTGAAGTCAGTGCCTCCCTAGGCTCAAAGCATGCCCTAAGAGTTTTGCTCCTGCATTTCATAAGTATTTGCTGAGCATACACAGGCGGAAGCTCCCTTCCAGGACTTTGGATATAGACATTAAACAGAGGATTCATTAATTATAATGGTGATATGTGGCTCAAAGGGAACGAGTCTGGATTTTAATTGGGGGTCCAGGGAGAAAAGGTCTATCTTTCTGTAGGTTCTGAATCAGGTTGTGAGGATCTGAATGAGGAGGAGAAAAGAGAGCTTGGCTGGGGAATCCTCTGGGAGGAGGAGGAGAGAAAAGCCCTGACCTTTTGTGTCTTTCTGATGTAGAATCGGGCAGGAGGTTCTTAGCCCCTTTTAAGCTAATTTCTGACAAGTAGAAAAGTAACTGAGGTTGGTTTTCCGGGAGCTTACTGGAGTCGTTAGGAAATGGGAACCACCTGTCTTTAAAGGTGGTGATGATTGTTATAAAGACCAGCAATAATAACAATGGCAGCTGGTGGCAGTTGAGAAGCTTGCGGGCGCCAGGCTCAGCGCTTTGCGTAGACCACCTCATCGGATCTTATAACATATGGTGCTTACTCTCATTCCAGTTTACCAATGAGAGAGCTGACGCTGGGGAGCAGTTACTTACTTGCTCTTTGGACAAGAGCTGGGAATTTAGTCTGTGGGGACGGAGATGGGAGCCTCACTCCCCTCAGCCTTGGGTGGCCCTGGGCCAGATGCTTCTTCTTGGCCTCTGGGTCCAAATCCAGGAGTCATAAAGATTCTGCTGTGAGTCTGCATCCTGACCAGACCAATGCTACTCTGGTATAGTCTGGGTTTCTGTCTGTGGAGCCATGAAACAGCTTGCCTCCAGGTTCTTTTTACTTCTGTGAGCTGACTGTGCCTATCGTAGGTCTACAGAGGGTTTAGGAGGTTTTCTGTGGTCACAGAAAGGGCGGGTCTTAGAGCTGGGGTGCAGACATGTCATTCTGCTTCTTGCTAGGTCCTTGACAGGCGGACCTCTGCACGTGGTGGACAGGATTTGGTGGCGAGTCCAAGACTCAGATGGATCCAATACCAATGGCGTCTCTATCTCTGGGGCCCTGGGCCATTGCCTCTTTGAACTGGCCTGGAAGGATGAGATGAAATCTACACCTCAGTGATACCTAGCTTGGTGTTACTTAGTGGCAGAGCACTTGCCTAGCATGCATGAGGTCCTGGGCTCCATCTCCAGCACTGTCCCTCCCCCGCCCCCCCCAAAATAACCTTAATAAGTAAATGAATAAATAACACCTAGCTTGAGAGAGTTTCCTCCGCCCTGAGATTTTGGACATGCTGTAATCCAGTTTCTAAAAGCTTTCAAGTTGAAGTTTGAGGTATGTCTAAGGCGGTGGTTGGCAAAGTGTGATTCTAGACGATGCTGTGTCAGCATCACCAGGGAACTTGGCGGTAGTGCACAAGTCAGGCCCCACTTAGTCCCGGGATGGGACCCAGCGGTCTGATTTTATGGGTCCTTCAGTGATGCTGATGCACCCTAAAGGTTGAAACCTAGGCATTTTCATTTTTTAATTTATTGTTATTTTTTATTTATTTGTGTGTGTGTGTGTGTGTGTGTGTGTGTGTCACGGGGGACTGAACCCAGGAGCATTCTACCACTGAGGTACACCCCCTAGCCCTATTTTATTTTTATTTGGAAACAGGATCTCACTAGGTAATGAGAGTCTCACTACTCGCTGAGGCTGTCCTTGAACCTGTGTTCCTCCTGTCTCGGCCTCCCAAGTACAAGGATTGCAAGCATGCACCACCACACCCGGCTCAGTTTTATTTTTTTAAAAAAATTTATTATGTGTAAGGAATTTCCTAGAAACAAGGAGTAGGCAAAAGTTAACCAGCCTCAGTCACTGTCTTTGAAGAACATTTAGTCCAGTTGCAGAGACAGATGTAAAACACAATTATAAGGGATAAGGAGGGGTGCTTTAAACATACGCATGTGTGTGCATGCACATTTGTGTTGTGTGCACATGTGTACACACACACACACGCTACTAAAGGAGCTTAGAAGGAGCAATGGGAGATGCTTTTGCAGAGAACTGGACATTTGAGCCAGGCCTTGAAGGACACGTAGGGGCTGAGATGAAGGAAGCTATGGAGGCTGTGGCAGAAAGGACATTCTAGGCAGAGAATGTAGGATGAGCCAGGGCACAGCATTTTAAGGATTAAAGGACTCTCCAGCTTGATGGGAAGTGTCTTGAGGGGAAGAACGATAGGGATACATACAGGAATGGCGAGGTAGGTTGGAGCCCAGCTGGCTCCCATAGTACAAGTGTGAAGACCATTCTGCAGACAGTGAACATGGAAGTTTTGCCAGAAGAAAGTATTGTGGTGAGGATAGAGAAAGTCAGCGGCTGGGAGGACAAGGCACAGCATGACAGACCTGAATGAGACCAGTCACAGCAGGAGAAGACAGGAAAGACATCCCAATACTAGAAAGTTAGAGTGATCCGCCTAGGAACAGGGGCTGGGGCTGGGAGTTGAGGGAGAAGGCAAGGACGACTCCACGTGGGATAATGGTGTTTGTACAGTTAGGAAAAAATAAAACTGGGACCCAATGTCATCACAGTCTACAAAAATAAACTCCATATAGATCAACAATTTAACCCTAAAACAACTAGAACAATAAAATAGAATTGTAGTTTAATAATAACAGAGGTAGAAAGTGCTCTCTAGGTGTGACACAGAATCTGGAAGCTATAAAATAAAAGATTGATTTATCTAAATAAATAAAATTTTTATAGAGCCCACATTTTTAGCTATGTCAAAAGGCAATAAAATGTAGGGAAATAGTTGTGATTCATATCACAAAGATTACTTTTGTCAGCATATTAAAAACTCCAACCAATCGATAAGAGGAAGTTTAGTTACCCTGGAGGCAAAGAATATGAACATACAGCTCACAAAATGGCATGAAAATGACTCTTAAACCTATAAAGCTTTAACCTTACTGGTAAAAAAAAGAAATGCAAATCAAGACTTTAGTAAGATGCTATTTTCTACCTGTCAGATTGGCAGATATCACAAGATAATATAACAACATTGGCAAGGGTTTGAGGAAATAAGTATTCATACATCACGGATGGAGATGTGAATTGGCCCAGGTCTGTGGGGAGCCATTGGCAGTATCTAGCAAAGTACAAATGCGTGACTCTTTTGAATCAGCAGTAACAGTTCTAGGAATCCTATCCTACGGATATGCAAATGTGCAAAAGGGTGTATGTGCGAAGTTGTTTATCGCATTATTGTTTGAATAAATAAAAGATTACACGTAATTAATTCTCATCAGTAGATACCAGTTAATAAGTAATGATTCTGTTAAAAATGAAGCAGCTTTACATCTACTGATATGGAATGTGCTGAGATATATTGTCAAGTAAAAATAAAGCAGGGTGTGGATAGGTATGTGATAACATATGATACGCATCCATTTAAGTAAAACTGTACCCACATGTAGTATATTTTATATGTACATATGCATACACATATACATATATTTATGCATATGCTCACACACATGAAGCTGGTGGACTATAGCCAGCTCACACTGCTCCTGAGGACCAATCGTGTTGAAACCAACAGACATGACAAATCAAAGTGGTTTTGTTTTCCAGTAAGGTTGATAAACATTTATTCATACACATGCACTACATATATCGATCGATATATGTAGTGTTTTGAGCAAGGGATTGTGCAGGTCCTCAATTTTACTGGTAGATACAAAAATTAAATATTGTATTTAATTTTTTTTTTTTTTAGTATTGGGGATTGAACCCAGGGGCAGTCTACCTCCAAGCTATACCCCCAGCCCTATTTTTTATTCTTTAGTTTCAAACAAGGTCTCACTAAGTTGCAGAGAGCCTCACTAAGTAGCTGAGGCTGACTGGAATCTGTGGTCTTCCTGTCTCAGCCTCCCAAGTACTGGGATTACAAGTGTGTGCCATCACCCCGGGCTACTTTTAATTTTTATGGACTTATCGTATATTTGTTGAGGGGAAATGGGATGGTTGGAAACAGGAAAATTACCATACTTTGTGTGTGTGTGTGTGTGTGTGTGTGTGTGTGTGTGTGTGTGGCACTAGAGATTGAACCTAGGGGCATTCTACCTCTGAGCTACACCCCCAGTCCTTTTTAGTTTTTGTTTTGAAACAGGGTCTTGCTAGGTTGCTGAAAGTCTTACTGAGACTGCCCTCGAACCTGTAATCCTCCTGTCTCAGCCTCCCAAGTACTGAGATTACAGGCATGCACCACCATGCCTGGTTTACTATAAAAATTTGAGGTCAAAGCCAAGCATGGTGGCATATACCTGTAATTCCAGTAGTTGGGAGATTGAGAGGCTGAGACAAGAGGATCAAAAGTTTGGAACCAGTGTGGAATAACTTAGTGATACCTTTTTTCAGTCAATCAATCAATCAATCAATGCGCTTACAGGTATAGCTCAGTGGTATGATATCCCTGAGTTCAATCCCCAGTAACATACACACACACTTCACGATAATGCAGATGCCCTTTGAATACAGGTTTTTATAGTGTCTACAAATAGGTTCTGTGATGGCCAGTGCAGAGTTGGTCTCCTCGTTGTTCTCTTGACTTAAGCCAGCCTTGCCTTGGTGGGAGTGTATCACTTCCTTTTTTGTCTGCAGTCTCCTCTGGAATGGAGGCTACACTTTCCAGACACTGTGAAGGGGGATGAGCAAAGTGGAGGTGAATGAAGAGATTATCTGTTGACCTATTTCTGCATGTGTAAGATTGACTCATGAGTCAAGCCTGAGAGGCTGGAGTCCCCCTCTCAAGTCACACGCAAGCCCTGTGTTTGAGCCGGCAGTTCTTTGGTCTCATAAACACACATATACACAAATGTGCGTGAAATTCCCCCCCTTTAGGATTTCAGTTCAGAACTTCCCTAGGCCAGTGTCGTCTGAAGTTTGTTGTATGTGTGTCATCTTACCAATAATAAGATGTCAGAGAGGAAAACAAAAAAAACTGTGGCCTAAACTTGGTTCCAAAAAAGGGGAAAAGTCCTGCAGGGACTTCTTCCTGTAAACCTTTGCACAGCATACCCCTGACTTGTGATTCCTGTTTTTCTAGTCTCCTATCCCACAGGCTAAAATACCATCCCAGTCTGTTTGTTAACTTTCAGTTCTGCATCATTTGCTCCTTGATTAAGGGCCTAGAGGCCTCTCTTGTTTTCTGGCACCCAGAGGTCTTGTCTTCACAGGTGTGTGCAGATAGGCATAGATGGCTGTTTATGCACGACAGCTGCCTTTTCTTTTTTTTTTTTGTGGAACTGGGGATTGAACTCAGGGGCATTCTACCTTCGAGCTATACCCCCAGCCCTATTTTTTTATTCTTTATTTTGAAACAGAGTCTCACTAAGTTGCGGAGTGCCTCAGTAGGTAGCTGAGGCTGGCCGCGAACCCGGATCCTCCAGTCTCAGCCTCCCGAATGCTGGGATTACAAGCGTGCGCCACCACGCCCGGCTTGACAGCTGCCTTTTCTAACCCACAGATTGATAGGTTTGTCCAGCAAATGCCAGGGACCAGCAGACAGCATGTGGGAATTTGGACTTCCTCTATAAAGCATGAGATGTGTGATATAGACAGATGCCCCAATCTTCCTTCGTTGCTGAGAACTTCACAACTAGTTGGGCAAAGTAACCATGTTCTGGGAAGCAAGGTAGCTGGGTCTTGCTGTAGAGGGCTCGGTCATACTGAGGGTTAGTGGTTCTCGGACTTTGTCTACATCCCTGTGGATAGCACTGCTTCTCCTTAGCCAAGGAGGGATGGATGAGGCAGGGATTCTCCAGGAAACGAGAGCCAGGCGGGCAGGGAGCCAGCTGAAGCAGTGGGGCCACGTGAGTAGAACACACAGCGAGAGGTGCCTCTGGGCAGCCGTTCTGAGCTTCAGCAGCTGCAAAGTGGCCCAAAAGGTGTGCGGAGACACTGTTGGCCTCATCCCTGAGGGTTAGCTTTAGTGACTCTGGAGTGGGACGTGAGATGCTGCATTTCTAACAACTTCTCAGGTGATAGCGATGCCAGGGACCACTTTGCAAATTCAAGCATTGGTTCAATTAGGCAAAAGATGGAGTTATGATCAGCCCCAAGTCTGCTCTGATTTGGGGAAGGACCAGAGGATTCAGGGTATCAGTAGGGCGTCAGAACCCCTTATTTTTCATCGCATTTCCAAGTTTGTAAGTCACTTTAACATGCTTTGCTTCTGTTATGGTTTGGAAAAGACCCAAAGGCTCATGTAACTTAAGCCTGGGCACTATTAGAAGGCTGTGGCACCTTTAGGAGGCGGGGCCCAGCAGGAGGAAGTGAAGTCATTGGGAGTGTGCCCTAGACGGGGATATTGGGACCCCGGCCCATTCTCTTTCTCTTTTTGCTTCCTGGTAACCATGAGGTGCACAGTCACTAGTGCTCCCACAGCTATGATGCACTGTGCTTCCATAGGCCCAAAGCAACTGGACCAAGTGACCATGAACTGAAACTCCTGAGACCAAGAGCCAAAATAAACCTTTTTTCCTTTTAAGTTTATTTTTCTCAACTATTTTGTCATAGGGGTGGAAAGCAGACTGACACAGCTTCTCACAGCAAAACAACCACATGAAGTAGGCAGGACAGGGATTAACCTTATTGGACAGCCGAGAAAAATCAGGCAGAGGATAGAGGAGCGAGTGACTTACTGTGGGGGCAAAGGGCTGAGCTGAGACTTGCATCTAGATTTATCGTAGATGTAGACTTCTACCCCCATTGCTTCTAAAGCTGGTACAAAGCTTAGAGCTTTTCTGTTCTGAAAATAGTAAAGCCTGTCCAAGTTTGTTTGTTTTAATCACATCCTCCTGCTTTTAATTTTAGAACAGTTTGTGTTACAGAAAAGCTGTGAAGATGGTATGTAGAATTTTCATACACCCCAACCTGTTTTCCCTTACTAGTGGCATGTTACAGTACTATGGTGCATTTGTCACAATTAATGAGCCAATGATGCAGTATTATTAGTGGAAGTCCATACTTTATTTGGGTTGCCTTGTTTCTTTCACTGTTCCCGGGTGGCATCTAGGATTCCATGCTAAGTTTAGTTGTCATGTCTCCCATGGCTCCTCTTGGCTGCAACAGTTTCTCAGATGCCTTAGTCCATTCTGAGCTACTACACCAGGTAACCTGAGACAAGATAATTTATAATAAACAGAAGTCGATTCTTTCACAATCTGGAGGCTGGGAAATCAAAGAGCAAGGTGCTAGCATCTGATATGGGCTTTTATTTATTTATTATTTTATGGTACTAGGGATTGAATGCAGGGACATTCTACCTCTGAGCTCAACCTCAGCCCTTATTTTATTTTTTTGTTTTGAAACAGGATCTCGATAGGTTGCTAAGAGTCTTGATAAATTGCTGAGGCTGGTCTTGAACCTGTGATCTTCCTGTTTCAGCCTCCCAAGTATGAGCTTCTTACTGTATCCTCACATAGTGGAAGGCAGAAGAGCAAGCCAGAGATCCCACTCCTGCAAGCCCCCCTTTTATAATGACATTAATCTAATAACAAGGGCTCCATCCTCATGACACAAACACCTCCCAACATGCTGCATTGGGGATGAGGATTCCAACCTGTGAACCTTGGAGGATGAATTCAAAGCAGCACCGCAGGCTTTCCTTGTCTTGGGTGATCTTGGCAGTTTTGAGGAGTAGTAGACAGTATTTGGTAGAGTGTTCAGCCACTGGGTTTTGTCTGATGTTTTTCTCATCATGAGAGCAGGTTACCGGTGGGAGGGAAGAGAGTGACAGAGGTGAGGGGGCCAGTCTCAGCACATCCTGTGCGATTGTGATGTGCATCTGCGTGTGTTCCTGGTGACCTGCGCCATCTGGATGTGGGATTGCTCCTCAGGTTCCTTGTCTTGCTCAACATTCTCTCAGCAATGATCCAAGACAACTGACCACGCAACACGGAGGAAGGAAGATATATTTGCTGACAGGTTTTTGGAGATCTAGGAGTTTCAGTCCATGTCAGGCCTGGTTACATTTGTGAAGCTCAGGGCATGAAGGTGGGGGGGGGGAGGGAGAGAGAGAGAGAGAGAGAGAGAGAGAGAGAGAGAGAGAGAGAACAAAGTTCTGCTCTCATATCGTGGAGTCCGGAAGCAGAGAGTGAGCAGGGGAAGAGGAACTATTTAGAACTATATAATCCCCAAAGCCACCCCTCCTTAGCAACCAAGGTTGGCTTCCAGCACTGCTGCCTTATTTACATAAGGATTATGGGGACATTCTACTGTCAAGTTACTCTTTTCCTTCCCTGTCTATCGGCACTGGTTGGAAGAAAGTTACTGTGCACAGCCCATCTTTAAGGGGTGGGGAGCTTGCCCCACTTCCTTGAGGGTGGAGGGTCCATCTAAATGTCTTGGCATTCCTCTATGTGGCAGATTGGTCTTTTACTTATTTATGTCATCCATCTGTATTTATATCAGTTTGGGTTCATGAATATTTATTTTCTGTTTTGGGTTATAATCCAATAGTACTTTATTTTGTTCTCAAATTGTTCCAGCGTTAGCTATTAGGAGATTAGGAACTCTGTCAATTTGTTCCCATGTCCATTGGACATGTCCCTACTTCCTGGCATTACAAGAGCTCCAGGCTCATCTTGCCCCAGCTCTAGAATTGTGTGTGTGTGTGTGTGGGGGGGGTTACTGGGGATTGAACCCAGGGGCCTTCTACCTCTGAACTATACCCCCAGCCCTTTCTATTTTATGTTTTGGAATAGGGTCTCACTACATTGCTGAGGCTGGTCTACAGCCTGTGATCCTTCTGTCTCAGCCTCCCAAGTACTGGGATTACAAGTGAGTGCTACCATGCCTGGCTCATTTTGTTTTTAATGTCAGCCTTGATCTACTGAATCAACTTTATTACCCACTGCATGGATTGCTACCCGCAGTGAAAAACACCAGTCCATTCCTCGCTCCTCACAGGTCAAAGATAAGAAAATAGCGTCTCAGAAGGTGAAATGGTTTCTCCTTAGTGACTGATACCAGGTGCTCTGGACTTCAGTCCTGCGCCCTTGCCACCATTTTATGCTGGACCAGATTCTGCATGCTCCCACCTCACCTAGGTTGTTTATGGTCAACCAGGTGTGAGCTCTACCAGGTGCACTGTTATCTGGCTGGGGCAGGTGTTGACTAAAAGGCGCAGAGGGTCCTGGCCCGATTCCTTGCGGAGGCTGCTGTGGCAAGTCCGTTTTGTCTGATCAGGATGGGGTCTCGTACTGGGGAACGGGTTGCAAACTCACAGACCATGACAACTGACCACACTTGGTGGCTGTGGTCCGACCACATGCCCGGCCTCTGTTTCATGGGGAAGCAGGCTGAAGGACTTGTACAATCCAACACACTCTTCTCATGGGTTCTTCTGTCCATGGAGGAGGATGAATTCAAGAAAGAAGTGACCTCAAGCAGCAAACCCCTCAAATTTCATTTCATCCTGGGAACCACAGAGACAGACCTGGACAGACAGGTTTTGGGTATCCTGAAAGCTTAAACTGCTCAGTATTAGGATCAGGTGTAAACAGTCAATTATGCCCAGAAGAGCATTTTCTTTTGTGAGAGAGGAAAATAATTCAGCCATTAAAGGCTCCCAAGATGTTTGGGGTAAGAAGGGATAAACTTATTTTATATTCATTTCTCAGAATGTTTCATTTCAGAGGCTGTTTATTTATTTTATAATTGAGCCTGGGCCGGCTGGCTGAAGAATGGAATCATTCCTCTTAAGGGTTCTTAAAAGGATAAGGCCACAGTGATGTGTGAGGATGTTTGTTTGTAAATGACAGAAACCCATCAGGCATCAGAACAATTTCAGAGAAAATTTATTGCTAAAAAGTTGACGAGTCGGAGCCGGGCGTGGTGGCGCACGCTTGTAATCCCAGCATTCGGGAGGCTGAGACCGGAGGATCCGGGTTCGCGGCCAGCCTCAGCTACCTAGTGAGGCACTCCGCAACTTAGTGAGACCCGGTTTCGAAATAAAGAATAAAAAATAGGGCTGGGGGTGTAGCTCGGAGGTAGAATGCCCCTGAGTTCAATCCCTAGTAC
>PVLC010002843.1:0-19854 GCA_004027655.1 Graphiurus murinus | reverse complement strand
AAAAAAGTTGACGAGTCGGGCCAGCTTCAGCAGGGCTGGGCCTGGGGGCTCAAATCATGTCATCCGATGCCGTGTCTCTTGTCATCTTCCCATTCTTTCTTGGCAGGCCCTGCCCACCAGGAGCTGCAGGTCCTCTTCCCTGCGTGCTGAGCAACCCCATTAGCTCTACTGATGCTGGCTGGCCCTGATTGCACCTGCCTGCGTCATGCTCCTAATCCGGAACCGGTTGCTGGGGCCGGGGATTTCAGGGCTGTCACCAGCCAGGCATGGGTTCCGTGTCCCCTGTGGAACCACAGGAAGATAGAGGTGCGAATCCCCAAAGCGGGAGTCCACTAGGCAGACAAAAACAATGGACGTCCACTGACCTCTGTAGAGTTGCGAACACTCGGGTTCAAGGCTTCGTGAAAGAGTCAGTAGGCAGCTCGATGCTATCCGAATGTTTGCTTATTGAGTCTTATTGAGTACTAAGCTGCCCATTTATTTTGTGGACCTTTGAATTCTTCTAGAAAGACTGCCTCGACATTCTTTGAGGGATATGCCATCCTCACTGCCTTAGTGTTGTTCAGGTTGCTGTAACAAAAGACATCCACTGAGTAGTTTATAAATAACAGAGATTTGTTGTTTATAGTACTGGGGGAGGGGGCAGAGAGCCCAAGATCAAGGCACCAGCAGATTTGGTGTCTGGTGAGGGCCTGCTTTCTCATAGATGGTACTTTCTAGCTATGTTCTCAGGAGGCAGATGGGCCAAGGCAGCTGCCCCGGGCCTCTTTTATGTTTCTATTTATTTTTATTTATTTATTTTTTTGGTATTGGGGATTGAACCAAAGGACATTCTACCTCTAAGCTACACCACCAGCCCTTTTTACTTATTTATTTTTAATTTTGAAACAAGGTCTTGCTAAGTGGCTGATGATCTCGATACATTTCTGAGACTCGCCTCAAACCTGCGATCTTCTGATCTCAGTCTCCCAAGTACTGGGATTACAGGCATGCACCACCACGCCCAGCTCCGGGGCCTCTTTTATAATGGTAGTAATCCCATTCATGAAGGCACTACCCTGATGACCTAATGACCTTCTAATGGCTCTACCTCCTAATACGTGGGGAGAGGGGGTAGGGTTTCAACATATGGATTGGGGCTGGGGTGCAGACATTTGGATCATAGTAGGTCCTCAGCACATGCTTCTTGCTGCTCCTATTGCTAATTTCAGAGCTAATTTCAATTATTCTTAGCTAGATTGTGGTGACTCTCTCTTCTCTGAATCTGTTGAACCAGGTCAGTCTGGGACAACAGGTGACTAGTTTTGGGTGGATGGTTAACGCCTATGCTTTGCCATTGAGTTGAAGAATGTACTTTGTGTGTGTGTGTGTGTGTGTGTGTGTGTGTGTGTGTGTGTTACTGAAAGTTGAACCCAGGGCTCTGAGATATATCCCCAACCCTATTTTATTTTTATTTTGAAATGAAGTCTTGCTAGGTTGATGAGAGTCACTACTTGTTGAGGCTGTCCTTGAACCTGCAATCCTCCTCCTGTTTCATCCTCCCAAGTACTGGGATTACAAGTGTGCACCACCATGCCCAGCTTAAGAATATATCTTATGATTTCCATTTTTCCTTCTGTGTCATTCTCAGATCACTCATAGTTAATTCTGATCCTTCCCTCTAGAAGGGAAGAAGAATTTTTAAAAAATCATTGCACAGGTACCAAGAACTATTCCATATTTTAAAAAAATTTATTTGAAAGCTTGATTATTCAAATTCCTTGGTTGTTTTCCTTGTTGCTACCCATGTTCTACAAGTTTCACCGCTGATAGTGTCTATGCCTAAAGGTGGATGTTACAGTACAGAATGTCTCCTTAAGTGCTCGTGTACCGATGACGTTCAGAGATGACATCATTGAATCGTGAGGGTTCTAATCCCATCAGTGTATAAGTCCATTTGTGGATAATGGATTTGTTGGGTGGTAGGATAGGCAGATGAGATGTGACTGGAGCAGGTGGGGCCCTGGGGGGGGTAGCCTTGGGGACCATATATATGTCCATGGGTTCCCTTCTCTCTCTCTCTCTTTTTTTTTTTTTTTGCAGTACTAGGGATTGAACTCAGGGGCATTCTACCTCTGAGCTATACCCCCAGCCCTATTTTTTATTCTTTATTTTGAAACAGGGGCTCACTAAGTTGCGGAGGGCCTCACTAGGTAGCTGAGACTGGCCACGAACCCAGATCCTCCGGTCTCAGCCTCCCAAATGCTGGGATTACAAGTGTGTACCACCACGCCTGGCTGGTTCCCTTCTCTTGAGCTTTCTTTGCTTCTGGACTTCCTGACTTGAGAGCACAGCCTTTATTCTCTCTCTCTCTGCTTGACACCGTCATGCTATGTGCCATATATTAGGCTCCAAAGATGTAACCTGGCCTAATGTGGACTAAAGCCTCTGAAATCTCCAGCACTGTGAGCAAATGAATCTTTCCTCCAAGTTGTGGTTGTCAGGTTTTATGCGTCACAGCAGGGAGAATTCTAACTGAAACTATGGGCAAGGTAAGATCGAAGGGTGTAACTAAAACCTGGACAGCTTCCCTTTTCATTCTTATTTCTCTTTGGAGGTTGTGGAGGACTACCTACTTGGTGATGTTTCTGTGCAAAACCAGTTTGGTACGTTGACCAACATGAACTGAGATTATCTGTGAATTTCAATTAATTATCTTCTTGGTGTCTCCTTTTAAAACAGGGCGTTGAAAGTCTCCTGCGAAGCCACCTTCGCCTAGTGTTCACCTGGACTTCAGATCTTCCTCATTCTCCATCCTCTTGAGTACTGTTGGGATCAAATTAAAAATGAATTAATGCCAAGTTTCAGAAGGGGGTAAGTGTTTGGGTCTATTCCTCAATATCAGAGTGCCTGATATTTGTATATTTCACAGCCAAATAGAAACTATTTTTAAATGGCTGTCTGTGTTAGCACAGATCACTGAATTTGCTGTACATGGATTTTGTGTTGTCTGGTTTCTTGATTTATTTTTAATTCCTGCTTGGCTACTTCGGTACCATTATTATTTTTTTTTCTTTAACCTTAAAAAAAAATCTCCAAAGTATTTGTATCTGGGCTATGGTCAAGATTCACAAAAACCATTTTGATTAGGTTTCTCATTCATTTATAAACTACACAAACAGGGCAGGGCATGCCTTTGTATTGTGAGAGTATTTTTAGAAGACTAATGAGGCGGAAGGACTCATGTTTTATTTCCCTGAGTTTCTCTCTATTCAGACACCTGCATTTGCCACTAATTACTACTCCTGTGCTCGGCATTCTCTTTCTTTGTCTGTTGTGCACTGTTTTAAAAATAATATTGGGAGGCAAGCTGGGTGTGGAGGCACATATATGCGCTGGAATAAATAGTTGTTTTTGTCCTCGGTAGTTCAACAGAAGATTCCTTTAAGAGTAAGAGCTATTTTGGTATTCTTTTAAGGAAATTCTTCTTGTTTCCTTTTTTTTTTTCCTGCAATTTTTGCCTATTCTCAATAGTTGATTTTCTTCCATCATCTTATTTAGTGTCTTAATAAAAAAAAAAAATTGAATACTTTTTGTGATTCCTGCTTTGTTTCCTAAATAGAAAATTGCTTTATCTGAGGTCTCTTGGGTCAAACCAGGGCAAGTCATTTGGATTTGCAAGTGGCTGATAATCGGCATGGCATTTAAGAAACATTTATTTATGAAAGGGATTTTTAAAGGAAATATATTCTCTTTGGGGAGTTTTAACCTAATGCTGTTCTATTATTTCAGGTAACTGTTTTATTGAGACATAACAGAAAAGTCTACAAAGCATAAATGTATAGTTAATGTGTTTTCATAAGATGAACATATATCTGTGTAACTAGCATCCAGATTAAGAAACAAAATATTACCAGCTCCTCAGAAGTCCCCCATCCCTAGCCCTCCTCCCAGTGGGTAGTTTCTAGCCTGACTGTAATGCCATCAGATTAGCTTTCCCTGTTTTCTATTTTAATGATTTATGTGAGTTGAAGTATATAGAGTCTTCTGAGATTCACTCACATTTTGGTGTGTAGTTGTAGTTGGCTCATTCTCATGGCTGTTAGAACTCCATTGTTGGCATATGCCAAACTTGATCCAGTCTACTATTGATAAATATTTGGGTTGTTCTCACATTGGGCTGCTACTGATCTGTGTTGCTATGAGTCTTCTTATACATAGCTTTTGGTGTATGCTTATTGAGTATATCTTGAAATAGAATTGCCTAAGTCACAGGTTGGCATATGTTCAGCTTTTGTTATTTGCCCCAAATGGTTATCCAAAATGGTCCTGCCAATCTGTGTTCCATTCAGCAGTCTATGAGGGCTCTAGGTGCTTTTTTTTTTTTTTTTTTCATGTTAGCCATTCTGGCAAAAACTTAATGCCATTTTGTTATTTTTAAATTTCATGTCTTTCATGAACAAGGAAGTCAACTATCTTCCTTGGCTATTAGAATATTGCTTTGAAAAGGACTTTAGTGTTCTCATTTTTTCATCATTTCAACATGAAAACAACAAACAAGTACTAAGCAAAAACTTAAGAGGAAAGATTTATCAGCATTTGTTAAGTGGTGGTATAAACCAGGCTGAGGGAATATTCCAGGCCTTTGATTCCAGTGTTGTTCTGGACGTCGAAGAACACCTATGCAAGTAGGAATTCAGTCTTTCTTTCTAAGCCAGTCCTCCATCTCAGATTAGAGTGAATTGCTGGCCCTCGGAGGGGATGCTGGATGAAGGATGCTCAGACATGTACATGCGAGAATGAAATGATGTTCTTCTGAGGCTTTGAAAGAGAGTGCGGCCTCCCTGAAGAAGGAGGGATTAGTCTCTGAGAGGAACATACACACATCTCCTAAGCATTGAAATGCCTTTGAACTTGATGGTCGAAAATATTTGTAAGCGAAAGGCAGAAGGAATGACCATTTCCCAAGACACTGTTCTGTTTGAGGAATAGCAAGGGGCTCAGAGAGGCTGCAGCACAGAATGCGTACAGTGATACAGAGGGGAAAAGGTATAGAGTGTGAAGAAATTTCCTCAATGTTCAGAGAGAGAGACTACCAAAAAACACTAAAGACTCATTAGGCAAAGCAAATTAAAGCACAAGAAGATACCAGTTTTCACTATCCTACTGGCTGAGAATTAACAGCAATTTTTGGTAAGTGATGATATTGGCAAGTTTGTGGAGAAACAACCTTTATTTGTGGCTAGTAGGAAAGCAAATTGTTCTAAACCTCCATGGATGATAATCTGGCAATCTTTTTCAAACTTGAAAATGTGCATACTTTTGGACCCAGTAATTCTTTTAGAAATGTGCCTTGTAAAAACATCCCTCCCTATTCCCTCATACTGGGAATTGAGTCCGGGGCATTCTACCTCTGAGCTACACCCCCAACCCTATTTCATTTTTTGTTTTGAAACAAGGTCTCATTAAGTATCTGAGGGCCTCACTAAGTTGCTGAGGCTGGCCTTGAACCTGAGATCCTCCTGTCTCAGCCTCCCAAGTACTGGGATTAGAGGTGTGCATGGTGGCACACACCTGTAATCCCAGTACTATTCTTACAGCTATTCTTAATGTGAACAAAAGGCTACACTAGTAAAAAATTGTACCTAACCTAAACATGGCAGAATCTTAAATAAATCATTGTCCTTCTATTCAAAGATTTCCCAAACAGCCAAGGAAAGTTTGATGGGCCTCTTCTATATTGATATTTCATTATGGAACATCTCCAAGATATATTGCTAGATGGAAAAAAAAAAAAAAGGACACATAAAACACTGTATTGTGTGATAGCGTTATGTAACAAGTAGGAGAGGGGGGAATGCAATTTTTATCTGAAAAAATGAGTATGAAATTGATTATATTAATTGCTTCCTGAGAGGAGAATTAGGCCCTTGGGGGACAGGAATAGGAAGGAGAAATTTACTATACACCCTTTTGCAACTTTAGAATTTTGAACCATGTTAATATATTACTTATTGAAAATAAATGAAATTGTTGCCCTCCCCTTCAAAAAAGGAACAAGACCACAAAAGACTTTGAATCATAGTCTAAGAATAATATTTCTTGGGGTTTACAACATTTGTTCAATTGTATTCCCTCCTTTAATTCTCATGATAACTAAGTGAGGAAGCAGTTTCTATTTGTTTTACAAATTAAAAAGCTGCGTCTCAAGTATCTAAGCAGTTTGCACAAAGTCATTCAGTAGTTATTAGAATTGAGAATGAAACCAGGTGTGATGCCATATGCCTGTAATCCCAGTATTTGGGAGGCTGAGACAGGAGGATCGAAGGTTCTAGGATAGCCTCAGCAAGTAATGAGACCCTGTTTCAAAATAAACAAACAAAAAAAGGGCTGGGGATGTAGCTCAAAGTAGAATGACCCTGGGTTCAATCCCCAGTACCACCACCAAAAAAAAAAAAAAAAAAAAAAAAATTGAGAACAAGTGGATTGTTTAAGAAATAGCTTCATTTGCTATAATTTGGTTAGTAAAAGGACAAAAGGCAAAATACTAGAGAATGTTAGAATGTTAGGCAGAATGAATATCTATCAACTAAAGATAGTTGTGATTTGAGATGTGTTTACCAGCAGTTTTATATAGATCTGCACGTACACATCCTGTTACCACCACCATCTCGTCTCAGCTGTTCAGTCTAGATGAGAAAGCTTGGTTTTAAACTCACTACCACTGGGTACCAGAGTCAGAACTCAGTAAGAAAGAGCAGGGTGAGGTGAAGGCTTGATAATTTGGGGCTTATTATAGTAGAGAGGGGAGGGAGCTATAGTCCTCTTTGTTTATTGATGGGAAAGCAGACATAGGATTTGTTTCCTAAATCTTAAATTGATAATGTTGAATTTCCTCCTCTTCCTCCTTCTCCTTCTTCTTCTTCTCAGCCTTGTTTTAGCAACAACCACGAGTGGATTAATGTGACTTCAATGATTGGGCCCCTTCTGTCGGAGTATCAAATTCCTCTTTTATCAGAAGCAATGTGTCAATTTGTGTATAGATTGGCACTTCTAGAGTGTTTTAAGTAGCAATTCCATCGATTTGCCCTATGTTAACCTTCTTGGCACTGGGCAGATAGAACGTGACTTATTCCAGGGAATCTGGTGAGCAGCCAGAGCTGTGGATGTGAAGGGTGGATCAGGCTCTCACCACTTTTACTGGTGGAATAGAACTCGGGTACTAGAAATTCAACAGGACTAAGAGAACTTATTTTCAAAAGGAATTTCAACAGACCAAAGGAACGCCATGGGGGGGAAAAAAAAGCTGGATTTTCCCATAAAGAAACAAAACAGTGCTTCTTCAGTGAAAATAAAGTTTTATTAGCAAAATGACATCATGCACAGGCGGGTGCAAAATAAACCCAAGTGGAGGGTTGTTTTTGAAAATTGGCTCTCTTCTAGCCTGAGTGGTCCGATTGCGTAGTGAATAAAGCAGCTGTAGCCCCTGGCATCTTGTGCAGGCGTGCATGGGGAGGTCATTAAGGGATTAGTTCTCTGGTAACGAGTGGCGCTGCAGAGGCAGGGCCCTGGGTAGCTCTGGGGCAGTGTTCCTGTCTCAGGAGTTTTGTTCAAGTTTGAAATGGTGACAGTGAGTCACAGATGATGGGAGTCGGCACCGAGCTCACGTGCAGATGTTGACTGTGGTCCGCTGTCATCCCGGGAGGGCTCTGCCTGGACATTTTTATTAGTGATCTGGAACATGAAGTGGAAATTATACTCTCAGGGTTTGCAGATGGCGCAACCAGTTGGTAAGTTAGGAGTAGTTGGGAAACAGCCTGAGTGCGTGGCTCTAAGTACAGGGTTTTCTCAGCAGCAGAACCAAGAACTAGTTTGAATGAAAAAGATCTATAGGGTCATAGTAACTAAACTGCACAATGATGGATATGCTGAAGGAGCTTAATATATATATATATATATATATATATATATATATATATATATATTTTTTTTTTTTTTTTTACAGTACTGGGGATTGAACCCAGGGGCATTCTACCTCTGAGCTATACCCCCCAGTCCTATTTTTTTTTATTTATTTTGAAACTGGGTTTCACTAAGTTGCAGAGGGTCTCACTAGATAGCTGAGGCTGGCTGCGAACCTGGATCCTCCGGTCTCAGCCTTCCAAATGCTGGGATTACAAGCGTGCACCAACATTCCTTCTAGTTGGGGGTAGTGGCACGCACCTATAATCCCAGTACTCGGGATGCTGAGACAGGAGGATTGCAGTTCAGGGCCAGCCTCAGTAACTTAGTGAGGCCCTCAGCAACTAAGCAAGGCCCTGTTTCAAAAAACAAAAAGAAATAGGGTTGGGGATTTTGCTCAGAGATAGAGTACCCCTGGGATCAGTCCGTAGTATTAAAACAAAACAAAAAATCAACAAAACCCCACAAGACATTCCTTCTGTGGACTTCTTCTCAGGGCCTACTTATGTGTGAAGCCCCTTTGGGATCCTGCAGCATAATGGGGAACAAAGTCCTTGCTCTCATGGAATTTGCCTTAAAACAAATAAATATTTGTGACAGGTGCCAGTGAGTGCTACGAGGAACATTAAAGCAGGGTGGGAGCATACAGAAGCTCTGGAGTTGCTATTTGTTTTTACTTAGAATGGTCAAATTCTTCTCTCATAGGTGACATTTGAGCAGAGACTTGAAAAAAAATTACAGACTTCACAAAAGTCTGGGGAAAGAATTATTTGGGTAGAGAAAACAGAAAGTATAAAGACCTCAGGGCCACCCCAATAGCCTTCTCCACGGGCAGCCAGGGACCATGCCTAGAATGAGGGCTTTGGGAGGACAGGAACGCCTTGTGTCTTGTCTACCACCATCTCCCCAGCACCAGAAAAATTCCCAGCACATTGTAGGTGCTCAGTATATCTGTCTGTCTGTCTGTCTGTCTGTCCTGGGGATTGAAACTCAGGGGCATTCTACCTCCAAGATGCACCCCCACCCCTTTTACTTTTTACCTTAAAACAGGGTCTCCTTAGGTTGCTGCAGTCAGCCTCACTGAAACCTGTGATCTTCCTGTCTCAGCCTCCCAAGTACTAGGATTATAGATGCGCGCCCCCACGCCCGGCTCTCCCCGCCGTATTTTTGTCGGTGAGATAAATAAATCCCAGAGCGATGTAGTGGCACCCAGTCTTCATCATGGGAAAGCTTTGCGTTTTGCCTTATTGCTGGAGAAGTAACTGGTCCATTTTCTCTGGCTTTAAGCAAACTCATGAACGAATGAGCTATAACCGTTTATTAAAAATAATGTACCGGGATCCTAGTATGTGCCAGTTCCTAGTCGAGCGCTGGCAGCACGTATAGCGGTGACCACAGTAAAATCCGTGCCCTCAGGAAGCCCTAGTGTGCGTGCCATGTTATGGACCTTTGAGGCCGTGAGAGTGGTGAGCACGGTCCCATTCCTCTTCGCTGGTCTGTCGCCTCCCATCCCTTTCCTACTATCTGCAAGGGCCCTCAGCCAGAAGGACCACTTCTCGGACCCCATGACACTTCTTATGTTCTTTTGGAGAAAAAAAAACAAAAACAAAAACAACAACAAAAAAAGCCTTTCCAAGTATCTTCTGCCCTTAGTCTTACTAGGTCACATGATTTGGTTCCCTTTTCGTGCTAAAATGTCTGCTTCTGAAATCAGAGAATGTCAATGCAGAATGACTTTGGTTTTTCTTTTGGGTCTTAGTCCATTTGCTGATGCTGAAAAAAAAAAAAAAAATCCCAAGATTGAGAAATTTATAAAGACTAGAAGTGTATTTGCCTCGCAGTTTGGGAAGTCCAGCAGCATGGAGCCAGTGTCGGCCCAGCGGCATCTGCACAGCGTCTGGCGGTGCCTTCCTGCTGCTGTGTGGTGACACGCAGAGGGCTTGACGTGCTGAGACAGAGCAAGCGTGCTAGCTTGGGTCTTCTTCTTACAAAGCCCAATGAGGACTATCATTGGGGTCCCACCCTCCTGGCCTCAGGGAACCTTAATGAAGTCCCAAAGATGCAACCCTTCAAATACTATCAACCTATGAATTTCTAGATTAAATCTGCAACACTTTCAAATCAGAGCAGGGTTCAAAGCTCTCATTCTTTTTCTTGTGCTCTTTGACAGAAGCTAAGTTTATTTGCAGAAGAGGGGTGAGGAGGATTGCAGGTCTTGCCTTTCTGCACCCCCTTTCTCTTTTGTTCCTGAGCTGGGTGGGAAAATTGGGCAGCAGGGAGGGTGAGGCTGCCACTTGTGTGAATATCGTCTTTGCAGCAGAAATGCCCAGGTGAAGTGCGTCCCTAGCGGATGTGTTTATCTAAATTCAAGTCCTGTGAATGACCTTGGCATAAGTGTAGCTGTAACAGCCTTCATAATTATACGGAACGTTTAAGGGTATTTTGGTTTGATGATTTACCTTGGGACTGAAAGATTTTGACATCCTTATGGAGAAAGGATTAAAAATAACCATGTTTCTTCAGAGAGAATAAATAATAACTTCATGCCTAAAGTTATCTTAATTTGTAGTAACAATAATGTTGATGATCCAGAGTGCTTGAGGAGACAGACTGCTCAGTGTTTAATGAAGCAGAGGGGTGGCTTTGGGGACTCAGACTCTGTGTTGGCTTGGGTGACTGTTCATGGGGACATGATTGCTACTTTGTTTCCCACATGAAAACTACTTCTTGCAGAAAGTAGAGAGTGAAATGCCTTGGATGGAGAAAAGCTTCTTGTGGCTTTTGGGGGCTGCTACCTCACGTGACCTGCACTCTTCCTTTGAGTCTGTTTAATATCTGAGCAAGTATCTCAGACTGTCTGTCACTCTTGTTATATTAATTATCATGAAGATTATTATCTCGATGAGCTGATTCATGTAACGCTTTGCAGCAATAGCTAAGTACATGCGGCATCCTCTAGGTTGTACCACTGGACATTTAAATGGAGAGTCAGGTGGTACTGACCACTTTTTTAAATGGAGCCTCAATTGTGCCTTGTTCTAAGCTGACATGGAGTTTTATTTTCATTCATTCATACACCATTTCTTGTGTATTCTTGTGCCAGGACCTGAAGTAAGTAATAAATACAAACCTGTAGCTTTTGTTTAAAGTCATTTCCTGACCAGATGTGGTGGTGCACACTTGTAATCCCAGTATTTGGGAGGTTGAAACCAGAGGATCTGAGTTCGCCGCCAGCCTCAGCTATTTAGTGAGGCCCTCCGCAACTTAGTGAGACCCTGTTTCAAAATAAAGAATAAAGCCGGGTGTGGTGGCGCACGCTTGTAATCCCAGCATTCGGGAGGCTGAGACCGGAGGATCCAGGTTCGCGGCCAGCCTCAGCTACCTAATGAGGCACTCCGCAACTTAGTGAGACTCGGTTTCAAAATAAAGAGTAAAAAAATAGGGCTGGGGGTGTAGCTCGGAGGTAGAATGCCTCTGAGTTCAATCCTCAGTACCACAAAAAAAAAAAAAAAAAAAAAGAATAAAAAATAGGACTGGGGGTGTAGCTCAGAGGTAGAATTCCCCTGCAATAAATAAATAAATAAATAAATAAATAAATAAATAAATAAAAATGAAAATAAAGTCATCTCCCAAGGGAGAGGGTGTGGCCTCAGTGGTAGAGCACATACTAAACATTCGAGGGGCCCTGGTTTCAATCCCCAGCACCCTAAAACAAAAAGAAATAAAATACGCAAGCTTCCTTCCTTTGCTGTAAAATACTTAATTGATGATACAATCCTACTGCTTCCTGATGTGCCTAAATTATCTTACTGATTACCTATTTGGTTTTCATATTGAGAATAATAAGTGCTCAATTAATAAACTCTTTTTTAAAAAGGATATTGAAAGTTTGGTCATAATGCAGCGGGCATGCAGTACCTTAATAAGAGACATTTAAATCCAACTTCTGCATAGCCTTTCCTGCAGGGATAGGAAATTAGAGCCTGTTGGTGTCATTTTCCTTGAAAGAAACCCCAGGGAGGAGTGACTTGCTTTGGAAAGATGCAGGCTAAGTCCCTGGCAGAGCTGGCCAAGGGATGGATGACAAGACCTGAGCCGTGGACGGTTGCCAGAGCACTTAGAACATGAAGCAAAACTACTTCAGTGAAGGTTTCCTTCTTTTAGGGAGATGATGTTTGGGGAAAGCCCAGGGTTAGTTTAAGGGAGGTGGAGGAGGGTGGGATCCTGTTGGTGCTTTTGTTTACAGGTTCACCTAATAGTTGGCAATATTGTTAGGGCCTCGGAACCCTGCCCTGGCCTGACCTCCATCTTTACAGTGTTGATGGAATGCACAGAGTAAAGAATGCTGCGGGGTTTTGCCTGTGAACGTACAATGCCTGCCGCGAATCCCATTGAGCTAGACCAACACTTGGAGCACCTGGTCTCCTGAGGCAGCTCACGCGAGGGAGCTTATCAGTGGAGCGACATCTCAAATTTCACCCAATTTCAGGTTATTCTTCAAAGATATTTAAAACATGTTTTTTTTGTTGTTGTTATTTTTTGACATGGAAGATTAGTCTATACCTTCTGAAGTGTTTGAGGTTTTATTCAGCTATGGCCCACTGTATCACGCTTCAGGAGACCTAGATAAACAGGTATCTGGTTAGGGGTTACTTGACACTGGACACATCTTGAGCCTTGTGTGCCTCAGTTTCCCCCTCCTTAAAAGCAAAGGTGAGGCTACTTATGCTTTGCTTATCTTCTCCCATACATCAAATATCAGTCTTGCGGAACAGAGTTTTGCAAGTTGCTTGCCTGTCTGGATAGTTCGAGGGCCTCCCTCACCATTGCATGCCCATGCCGAGTCTACTCCTCCACGAGCACCTTTCCCAAGCTTGCGCATGTAGCCGGGAGGAGGCCCCTCTCCATTCCTCCTCTCCCTTCTTTTAGTATTGAGTGGTAGAAGCCAGCTAATAGCATCCCTAAGAAGTCTTGCTATCAACAACACTCAAGCGGTCTCCAGTCCCATTCATGCATGAATAAAGTGATTCCTTTTCATGTTAAAACAAAATGAAAACCTTCGTGGTCTCACTGAAAGCATTTGTTGACTCAAACTGAAAGGTGCACCGTGGGTGTTCTGTCTGATTCTGAGAGCTTTTGTAGCAGGTTTATGTCTGAAGTGTTCCTCCCTGTTTATTTGTGTTTGTTTAGACTGAAATTAATGGAGAGGTTTTCTTGCAAACAATGAGGATCATTAATACAGGTTTATCCCCTGTGGTGCTTTTTGTCAGCCCTTACAGGAAAGAAAAAAGTAAAAGAATGTTTTTTTCTTTAAATTAAAGCTTTCATTTTGACCAATAAACTGGAGAGCTTGGGGAAAGGAGAAAGACTTAATACTGTGTGTGTGTTCACAGTGATAAAGTTGAAGTCATAAATACTAATAGTCTTTTGGGTTTTGTAAACTAAATTTCTTTCCCAGCTTCAAAAGTGTTTTTTTAATTTTTTATATCAGCATTTATAGCCATGAACTTGTATGAATATATTTAATAATATCCAGTGGCCTTTTGATTTGCCTTTACTTTTTATTTCCTTCCCTTTACCAACAGAAGATATGAAGTTAAATGTGAATCCTGTATATATAATTGAAAAAAGTTATTTTGATTTACTTTTTATTTGAGCAAGGGGTTTCATTTATTTAAAGGCATTTTATTATTGTTGTTAAGAAACTTGAAAAAAGGGACCATGTAAGGATCCACTTACATTAGGCCCTTACAAAAGATTTTTACATTAAGTTCTTTTTTCTTTTTTTTTTTTTCTCAGTACTGAGGATGAAACCCAGTGGCATTCTGCTACTTCTTATTTTTTAAGACAGGATCTTGCTAAGTCACCAGGCTGGCCTCTAACTTGCAGTTCTCCTGCCTAAGCCTCAGAGGAGCAGGAATTATAGGTGTGCATCATCATGCCTGGTTCACATGCGATTTTGATTGATTTCTTTCACAGTCTATTTCTGTAATCCCAGGTGGCTTCATTTCTTTCCTAACCACATTTAATCTCCTGATGGATTAAGTACTAAGAGTTGGTGTTCGGGGAGTCTTTTTTTTGGTTTGTTTATTGAGCTTTTGTGTGGCGAGAGATTATTGACTTGAATGTTACATGAGCAAATAGTAATTGTGGGGCTTGATAAAACTTCATATGCATGCAACTTTGCTAATTAAGATATGACAGAGTTGGTGACGTAGCTCAGTGGTAGAGCACTTGCCTAGCATGTGCAAGGTCCTGGGTTCAATCTCCAGCAAAACACACACACACACACACACACACACACACACACACACACACACACACCACACACACAGATTTAAGGCTTAGCTTCACATCTCAATATGAAACAAAGCCTTTTTTTCAATTCAGGTTCAGTCTCCTGTGATTTTGTTACTTGACTTTTAGCTGCTGGGCATTGACTTTAAATCGTGCTTCACGGTCATTAGAGTTCCACATTCCATAACTGCTTTAATTCTGAACAGACTTGCTCTTAATGACCTGCTTTCCTTTCACCCTGACCATCTTTGGCCAAGACATTTTGCATGTTAAGTGTGTCGAACTGAATTGTTTCTGCTTTTCCCCCTTTGGGAGCCTTGATGAAGTTAACCTTTTCTGTGTGTCTTGGATTTCAAGTTACAAGTGGTCACAAGGACTTAACATGAACATTGATCGACACAGGCATTTTGACTCTTGGAAACCCCCTCTGCCCTGATGGGTTTGTGCATTTCAAGGTGGGTGGAGGTTTGCTCCTGGAGCTTGGCTGCATTACTGATGTTTTTCTGAAGAAGAAATGCAGTGTGGCAATGTTACGTGTGTCCTTGGGAACTTTTGTGCTGGCATTCTTTGCTGTTACTGAGTAAATACTTTTTATGGCCTGGCTAGGGAACCTAACCATTTATAATAGAATTTCAGTGGGAAAAAACAGATTGTAGATTGCAGCAGTTGATTTACAAACATATTTTTAAAGCAAAAAGCACTGCGAGGTTGAAGACTGCTTAAATAGTCCACTTGGGCTGGGGCTTTGCTTCTGTTTCCCTTGGCTTGCTCTGGTTTGGGTTCCCATGAAAGCAGAGCCTGAAGCAAGGATTTGGGTGCAGGTAATTTATGTGGGAGTCAGCACAGAAAGCAGGGATGGAGAAGAGGGACAGAGGGAAGGAGGAAAAGCCAGCATCAGGGTGTGTTAGGAAGGTGGATGCTGGAGGAAATCTCCTGCTGCCCCCAGATTCCTCCTTGCATGAGATAGGAGCTAGGAGAGGTGGTACCCTGGACCAGCCATGCTGCGGATTTCTGAGCTACACTTGCTTTCAGGCTAAGTTGGTGCCTGCTTCAGAGAAGGCCCTAGGAAACAAAAAAGAGCCGTGTGCCATCCGTGTTGGGGACTGTCAGCTGAGGCCACCCAAGCCAGACCTCTCCACCATGGCCATGGCTGGAATCAGAACTGGGCTGGGGAAAGAAGAGAAGGGGTGCTAAGAGTGTCTGTTGCCTGTACCCCAAATGGATTGATTATTTGCAGTACAGTCAACCGATTTCCTCGAACCAATGACTGTATTTTCCTAAGATCCACCATTAAGTTATGTACCACTGAAAAAGAAAGTGTGCAGCCGGGTATGGTGGCGCACACTTGTAATCCCAGTACTTGGGAGGCTGAGGCCAGAGGATCGCAGGTTTGCAGCCAGACTCAGCTGTTTAGTGAGGCCCTGTTTCAAACTAAAGAATAAAAAATAGAGCTGGGGGTATAGCTCAGAGGTAGAATGCCCCTGAGTTCAATCCCCAGTACCGCAAAAAAAAAAAAAAAGAAAGAAAATGTGCCACCAAGGAAGAAAAGTACACTGCCATGTAAACCATGATGGTCACTGAGCTTGAGGCACGGCCAGTGTCAGAGATAGTTAAATTCAGAGAAAAGCACTAGAGTCCACGAAACACCACAGATGGTAAGAAATCCGGAGGTGTGCCCTGGGTCCCCGAGTCCTGTCGTGGAAAGGTATGGGGAGTGACAGTTAAGTGAAGACTGCAGGTTATGCACGTGAATGTAAAACGCAGTTTCACTAATGTGAATAACAGTTGACGAACTCTAGGTGGATTTACAGCAAATGGATAACATTAATTCTTCTCAACCGGGTGAGGCTGTTAGCAGTGTTTTCATGGTGAGAGTGTAGATGGTAGCATGAAGTTGACAGTGAAGAAATAAAGAAGTACAGGTCCACAGAAATCAGTTTGCTGTCTTCTTTTGTGTGTGTGTGTGTGTGTGTGTGTGTGTCTGTGTGTGTGTGTGTGTTACTGGGGATTGAACTCAGGGGCATTCTACCTCCGAGCTATACCCCCAGCCCTATTTTTATTCTTTATTTTGAAACAGGGTCTCACTAAGTTGCGGAGGGCCTCACTAAGTAGCTGAGGCTGACCGCGAACCTGCGATCCTCCAGTCTCAGCCTCCCAAATGCTGGGATTACAAGCGTGCGCCACCACGCCCGGCTTGCTGTCTTCTTCTTGTTGGTTTGTTTTGGTACTGGGGGTTGAACCCATTTTACACCTGAGCCACACCCCTAGTCTTTCTGTTTTTTATTTCGAAATAGGATCCCACTAGATTGCTGAGAGTCTCACTAAGTTTTTGAGGCTGGCCTTCAACCTGCCATCCTCTGGTCTCAGCCTCCCAAGTACTGGGATTATAGGCATGTGCTGCTACACCTGGCTGGTTTGTTGAGTCTTTTTGGTGAATCACTGACAAATCATAAAAGTCAGATCTAAAACCTCCGGGATATTGTTCAGTTAATTACTGTTTCTGCTGACTAGGAAGCAGCATTGTCATTAGAAACAGCTGGTGTCCTTAGATGAATTCTGTGCAATTGTATGCTTTGTATGCACAGAAAGCTTTTTCCTGGGGAGCCCCCTTCCTACCCTCCCAATTAAGATGCTCCTGACATCCTCTTCCCTCACTCCTTGATAACAGGAGGCTGAGTGACACGAGCTGGCTTCATTGTTAGCCTAGGCAAACAAAGATGTAGAGTTTGGATTCTAAGGCCTTCAGTAAGTGATTTGGAAAATATGTATTCGAAGAAAAGAAGGAGACTCCCTCTTGTATTGGACGGATAGTTGTGTGTCAGGGTTGGAAGAACCCTTCTTGCCCAATGCATTGGCCTCACAACTTTGCTGCCTCTGAAGTGGCATTTAGCTTCTGAAAGGGTTTGCAGAAGCCCAGTCAGTACCATTGCAGGCAACACCTTCCAGCTACAAGCTTTCAAATTGTTAGAAGGGTCTCCCTCTTTCTCTCTCTCTTTATAATGTTAAGGTAAGTCGGCTTGCCTGACTTCTACCCAGAAACCTTAGGCCTACCTTCTGAAGTCTTTTCTACAGCAATAGATCAAATACCTCCTCTGCATCAGAATAAGTCTGATGTCTTTTGCTCAGCAATACTTCAAATATTTGAAAAATAGCAACCCTGTCTTCTCAAAAACTTTCTTTTTTGGGTCAGCATTCCCAGACTGGAAACCACTGGAGAGTTTTCTGTCTGTCTCTGTCTTCCATGGTTCAGGGAGGCTGTGATTCTTTGTCATCTGTCCGTGCAGTTAACTCTAACCCAAGGGATTTCCCTATAGGTCTGTAAATTTGCTATATGATATTTGATGGGTTTTTTAATTCCCATCTCTATTTCCAGTGAAATATTTAGAAATGAGTGCCGGAGCCGGGCGTGGTGGCGCACGCTTGTAATCCCAGCATTCGGGAGGCTGAGACCGGAGGATCCGGGTTCGCGGCCAGCCTCAGCTACCTAGTGAGGCACTCTGCAACTTAGTGAGACTCAGTTTCAAAATAAAGAATAAAAAATAGGGCTGGGGTTATAGCTCGGAGGTAGAATGCCCCTGAGTTCAATCCCCAGTACCGCAAAAAAAAAAAAAAAAAAAACAAAAAAAAAAAAACGTGACTTTAGGAATCACTTCGTGTGAGTCACTGGGAAGATATTTTCTGTGACGTCAGAGTGTGTGATTTTCAAGGACAGCGGGAGGGGGGAGGCAAGACCAACAGCTGGGGATGCTGTTGTGCGTGGCGCTGGAGCTGCCGAGTGGATCTGGGGGCTGGGGCTTCCGCAGACCATGGGATTATACATGGAAGAGTTTGGTTCGGAGAATTTCCTAGCTGCCTTTCTCTGAATTTTAATACTTTGTTTATTTATTTATTTTTTTGGAAAGAAGATGGTGAATGGTAATATCTCACACACTTAGAAGAATTCAGTTTTGCTTTTTATTTTCTAAAGTCTTATTGAATCATAGAAGTCTTTCTTAGAAAAGGACCATGGAACCTTAGAGTCCAACCACCAGGGGATGTCTCAGTCCTCTCTGGGACATCTTGATGTGACCATCGCCTGGAGTGGGGACCCTTGGCGTTTGTGTTTGGACATCTCTTAGCCTTGCTAGGACACAGGAGTCCAGGCCCCCCGAAGCATTGTTTCTGTGGTTTAAAGACACGAAAGGGGTGGGAATCGTGAATTATGAAGGCTCATCCTTTTTGTCATGAACAGAAGCCAAGTAGCAAACCTTCTTTGGCTGTGTGCAAGGTGCTATGGGAAAGAGAAAGAAACGAGACGGGGCTCATCTTCACAGGGCTGACGACAGAGACAGATGGCGTGAGCGCCTCTCTTTCTCTCTGTCTCTCTCTCACACCACACAGAGGCACACACAGGCACGCACGTGCACACACACACCCCTGCTGCTGTAACTTTGTGATAAGAGGTGAGCAGAGGAGGGAGGGATGTCAGGCTTGCCCTCCAGTAGCTGGCAGGACTCTTCTGGTTGTGTGGCCTTTGGTTGCTTAAGAGTCCAAAGTTCAAAACTTGGTCTACAGCCCTCTAGTTAATAAGCTAATCAACTAGTTAAGCTTAGCCTATTTAAGGAGATACTGGTACTGAATAAAATTACTGATATTTCCCTCATAATGACTCATAGCTAGAATACAGTGTTCTACCTAAGCACATTTTTTTTTTATACTAATTGAAACTTATTCCTTTAAGTACTGCTGGAGTTTTTTAAAATGGCTCTCAGAGCATGCACTCAGCATGGCTGGAATTATTGCTTCATGCTTTGTGATTTCTAAATTCTTTTTGACAATAATATGGTAAGTGTAGGTTACTTGGTCATTTACATTGTCACTCTTAAAGAGGACAAGAAGGGCCTCTCAGAGGAGCCCTCCCAGATGAGAGTAATACAGTACCGTTTTGTGGTGTGAACCTTTGGGTAAGATGGCGCCTTCCCCATTGCTTCTCTTTTGAGATTCTAAGTTCTTAAATCATCCTGATTTACTTGGGTCATAGTGAGGATATAATCAGAACCAGGAAACATGAAAGCTTTTCTTGGAGTCACATTTCCATTTTATTAAATTTTACTTGACTGATGTATTTCAAAATTGAATCTGTTTTTTAGTAGGACTCTAATATTAGACGGGTTTCCTTGGAGTGACAGTGCTAAACCTGGTCTTCTGTAGTCCAATGGGATTTTTTCTTAGAAAGGTATGTTCCTAGCTGGGTGTGGTGGCACATGCTTATAATCCCAATACTTGGGAGGCTGGGACAGGAAGATCACAGGTTTGTGGCCAGCCTTCAGCCTCTTAGTGAGACTGTCCACAACTTAGTGAGACCCTGTTTCAAAATAAAATAGGTTTGGGGGTGTAGCTCAGAGGTAGAATGGCCCTGGATTCAATTCCTAGTATCACACACACACACACACACACACACACACACACACACACACACACGAGAAAGTATGTTCCTATTTAAGGTCATTAAAATATTGCACAAAGGCAAAAATACAGGTGAGATTTGAGGCAATACATTCCTGGCTTTGAATTTGAATGTGGTATTTTATTGCAGGGGCAAGTTTGGAGGTAGAGGCAGAGATGACAGAAATGATG
>PVLC010002842.1:60128-107068 GCA_004027655.1 Graphiurus murinus | reverse complement strand
TGTGGCAGCTGTAGCTCCTCAGGCTCTCCAACCAACACTGGTGCCTTTTCTGGCAGTTTCAACATTTCCTGTCTGCCCCTGGCTACTAGAACTCTAGAGACCAGACCCCTCAGGCAAGGAGGGGAGTGAAGACCAGTTGGAGTCATGAACACAAATAGCCACCCACCTAGTTACCTTCCTAGCACCCTACTGATGTTACATTTCCACATCAACCCAGGGAGACAGCTAACGGCACTCTAAAAGTGGTCATTTTGTCAGAGCTTTGGTGTCAATTACTGATTACCCCCAGGAAGCAGTGACGACACAAACAGCCCCTGACCAGGACCCATGCTGGAGCATGGACTTGCATTACAGATTCAGCTTGGCACAGATAAAGAATGTTGACCTGAGGTCGAGCCCAGCTAATAACAACAGCTAGCCTTCACTTAATGCTTCTGAGGCTCCCGGTACTGTGCTGCGCGCTTTGTGTATGTTAATCTACTTCCTTCTTCTCTACTTCCTTCATCTCAGCTCACAGACGAGGCTGAGAGATTCGAGGTTTGGGGTCTCACAGCTGGTAGGTAGCGATGCCCTTCCCTATTACATCAGCATCAAAGTGTGCTGGACTTGAGTAACCTCATCGTTTTACTAACTAGAAGTATGTCCTTGAACAAATCATTTTTCTTCTATGGGCCTCTTTTCATACAGAGATGAGGCAGCTTAATTACATCAGTGGTTCACAACCTTGGCTGCAGATTAGGATAACTTGGTGTGCTTTTATAAGGTCATTTGTTGGGTGTTTGCTATATGCCAAGCATCTTGTTTAATTCCCAGTAGTACTGAGATTTCATCAAGGAAATAGAAAACACCCACACTCAGAATAAATTGAGGCTCAAGAAGTTTGATAGTTTTCCTGATTGCAAAATCCACAGGCTTTAGTCCAGTCACGAGGGACAATTACACAGTTCAGGTGCTTCTGACCACAGGTCCTAGGGCTTTGAGTCCCAAGAATTATTCTTTTTTAAATTCTGTGACAGATTTTGGGTCAAGTTGTTTCCATTAAAAAGTACTGATCTTAAAAACTAATAACTTAAAACTGCCACACACACACACACATACACACACACACACACACACACACACACACACACGGTCCACAAAAGATTTTATGATGCATTGTTATCACTAACTAGTCTTTTACTATTAAATTTAAATGGCCAATTGAGACAAACAGTTCCAATACAGTTCTTCAAACACTGATTAAGACCGAGGTTGCCTATGGTGATTCATTAGGACACAAATAAATCACTTCAGCTCCAACTGTACCCATTTTCTTCCCTGACAAAGTCGAATGAACCTTCTGCTGGCCATTCTACCTCACAGAGGGTTCTCAGATTACCAGGACTTAATTTTTCCCCAGGATACCCTTTCTTGAAGCTTTTAATCATTGTTTCAAGAGGAGTCTGACTTCCTTGTGTCCCTTCCGTTTTGACACCAACACAGCTGACACTCACCTCATTCATCTCCGGCTAGTCCCCTCGTGGGGATATGCCAGGCCCCTCTTAGCTTTGGTGGGCCGGTGATCCTGATGATCACGTCAGTGCTGCCCTGAGCCATATAAGGTTTCCCTGGAACCAGGATTGGAACTCCGCACTTGCTTTGGCCCTGTGGCCTGGAATCGGAATCCACAGTCCTTGCCCATCTCAGACCCACCACACAGCTGTCAGTCACTCAACAGCCTCCCTTTTCTCCTGGGTCCTGGTTACCCGACAGTCACCTAGTGCTGGTACTCAGAGGGCCGTGGGGATTGATCACCCCCCCCCCCCCCCGCTTCTGTTCAGTAGGACAGGTCCCTAGTCACTCCAGGGCTTTCCTACCATGATTCAGATGTCTGCCTATGTCCCTCATTCCATCCCCAGTCTATGCTTCTCCTTGAGTGACCACACAGGACTCTGCGGGGCAAAGGAGCCCCTGGTGTGCTCGGTGATCCGGCGTCACCAGAGAAGCTGAAGCCCCACGTCCAGTCAAGGGAGAGGCAAGACACCCCAGGCCAGGATCTTACGTGGTTGCCAAAATATTTCGGGAGGTTCAGCTCAAGGAGATGATGACCTGGAGACCGGGCTGGGAAGGAGAGTTTATTTCTGCCGGTGTGGCTCGGAGGACTAGAGCTCAGTCTGAGCCCCGAATGGCATCAGCATACAGATTATACAGCCTCAGGGTGACGGCAGGTCTTGATTGGCTCGACAGGTGTGGGAGCTTAGGTTAGGTTTCTGTTTCCTTCCTTGAGCCTGACTTCCTCTAACTGCTCCCACGTGGAACATGCCTTGGGGGAGCCTGGTCAAAGGAAATGAAAGTTTCGGTGCCATCTGAGGCTCTGGCCTCAGCTGTGCGAGAGACACTGCATTAGCCACAGGAACTGCCAAGACGGAGAGTCTGTGCCTTTCACAAACTACTGTGTGTATTTGTCTTCTTGTAACATAGCTTGTCCAATCACAGGCATTCTGCTGCTACTGATGTCTTTGGCAAGGGTTGGCCATGAAAAAGAGCTGAGTCCAGCCAGGTGTGAGGGCACATTGCTATAATCCCAGAACTTGGGAGGCTGAGACAGGAGGATTGCAGGTTTGAGGCCAGCCTCAGCAATTTAGTGAGACCCTTAGCAACTTAGTGTGACTGTGTTTCAAAATAAAAAATAAAAAGTAGTTGTAGCTCAGAAGGAGAACACCTGAGTCTAATCCCCAGTATAGAAAGAAAGAAAGGAGGAAAGAAATAAAGAAAAAGAGGAAGAAACTAAGTCCATCTGCTAGAAAAACAAATTAACCAATTGGGGAGGAGGGTCCAAATTCAAAAGAGGACACGGACGATATGTATAAATACTACCTTTCTCTTCCAAGAGCTGGAATTTGGAGACAGTTTTATTTCAGTGTTTGATTTGGGAGGCTGGTTTCATCATTTGGCGTGTTAACGATGCACAGGAATGGGGTCCATAAAGAATAATGGCCGAGGAGGAAGAAGTCCAACAGACTTGGCCGTTCGCCTCTCCCTCTCCTGCACACCACAGAGCAAGCCCATCGCTGGTGTTTCCATTCTAGAAAGTGGCTGTTTCTGGGAGAAGAACCAAATTGTTCCTTGAGAACATATTAAGCTTACTCTAGCAAGATCAACAGTGCAATATTCCTCTGGATCATCTTATTAAATAAGAACAGGGTTTTGCTGTACAGACCCCAACAGGACTTAGGTACAGATTATAAGTACCTAGATAGACCACCCCCTGAATCCGTGTCCACAAGTGATTTAACTGTTTCTAAGGCCTTTAGTAGTTGCGATCGTGGCTATATAGGCCTATTACCTCAGCCGAGCTAAATATTGGAATAGACACCTCGTGGATTTATGTTAAACATCAATGACAGAATAGTCACTTTCAACTGAAAGGAATGAGAATCAGATGCTCACCCAACCCCTACGCCTTCCCACTCAAGCATGCGTCTGCCAAGTGACAGCACCCCGACAATACGTACTTTCAAACAGCTCCTTACCAGGCACTAATGCTTGGTGAGGGGCCTCCTGGATTTGTGTTAAGACATGATTGGTGCCAGGAGCAGAGGTGCACACCTGTAATCCCCGGTGATGCTTGGGAGGCTGAGGCAGGAGGATCACATATTCTAGGCCAGCCTCAGCAACCTAGCGAGACCCTGTTTCAACATAAAAAGTAAAAAGGGCTAGAGTGTAGCTCAGAGGTAGAATGCTGCTGGGCTCAATCCCCAGCACACACATACATACATACATACATACATACATACATACATACATACATAGTGGAGTCTTGAAAAGAGTGTTTTCCCCAGCTTTTTGATCTATGATCTATGTGTGTGGAACCAATTTTGCTGAGCTGAACTTGGCTTCCCAAATCTCATGGCATAGTCCCGGGTCAGCATGACACACCAAGGATATTCCATATAAGACTGGAAGGAGAAGTAGAACAGAAAGCTGAGCGCAGTGACACACACCTGCAATCCCAGTACTTGGGAGGTTGAAATAGGAGGACCTCCAGTTGGAGGCCAACCTCAGCAACTTAGCAAGACCCTCGGCAATTTAACGAGACTTTGTTTCAAAATAAAAAATAAAAATGGCTGGGGTATAACTTGGAAATAGAATGCCCCTGGGGAGGAAAAGGGGGGAGAAAGAGGAGGAGGAAGAGGAGGAGAAGGACAAGGAGGACTAGGAGGAAGAGGACAAGGAAGGAAGAAGGAGGAGGAGGAGGCAAAGGCAGAAGCCAGACTCGTCTGATCCTCAGAGGTTGGAGCAGTGTTCCTCATGCTGTCACAGCCCACGTGTGATATCACTCACCTGCGGTTCACCTTGCTGGTATGGGGCAGCAGCTGGCAGCTCCGGGCCCTGCCAGAACCCCCACCCAGCCACCAGCTCAGCATTCTCAACTCCTGGGCCAGGAGTACTTCAGTTCTACGAGAGAGAGCACCGTCTCCCGCAAAGTCACAGTCGCATGTGAAGCCCTAGCGTGGGCTCCAGGCCACCCTGTGGCGCCAGACCATCTGTACAGGTCACATCTTGCTTCCTCCATCCCTGACCATCCTCCCAGACTGTCTGAGCTGCTGGTGCAGGACCTCATCCCTAGTTCAGAAGGTGTTCTGTCGCAGCACCCTCAGGGCTTGAAGTCACAGCCTCTCCTGGAGCACCCACGAGGACTCCCTGGTTACACAGCTCTGAGTGGTTCTGTCCTGCTGGAGCCTGTCGGATACAGAATGAGTCCTTTGGATTGACTTGGCTTGGCTGGAACTGGCTTTCTAGTTTGACTAGATGTAAGCATTCACAAACCTGTGTCCAAATTAAAATCGTATATATCTGTCATGTACAACGTATTGTTTTGAAATATGTATACATTATGGAATGACTAAACTGAGCTAGTTAATGTATGCATTGCCTCACATACTTTTTTTATGTGTGTGGTGAAAATACTTAAAATTGACTTGCAACTATTTTTGAAAACACGATGCAGTGTTATTTATAACTACAGTCACTGTTGTACAAAAGCTCTCTTAAACTTATTCCTTCTACCTAAATGAAATTATGTGTGTTTTTGTTTGTTTTGGTTTTTTTGGTGCTGGGGATTGAACCCAAGGGTGTTCTGCCTCTGTATCCCCAGCCCTTTTTGTTTTTTATTTTGAAACAGGGTCTTACTAAGTTGCTAAAGATCTTGCTAAGTTGCTCAGGCTAGCCTCGAACCTGCAATCCTCCTGTCTCTATCTCCCAAATACTGCAATTACTGGCTTGTGCCACCACACCCAGCTAATATCTTGTATCTTTGATAAACATTCCCCAACCCAGCCCCTGTAACTGCCATGCTACTCTCTACTTCTATGAGTTCAACACTTTTAGATTCCAAAAGAAGTGGAATCATGCAATATTTGTCTTCTGCTCCTAGTTTATTTCAGTTAATGTGATGTCTTCCAAGTTCATTGATGTTGTGGCAAAGGATAAAATATCCCTTTTTTAAGGATGAATAGTATTCCTTTGTCTATATACATATCAAGCTACACCCTCAGCCCCTTCTTACTTTTTGTTTTGAAACAGGGTCTCTTTAAATTGCCGAGGGTATCTCTGAGGTGCTAAGTTTGGCCTCAAACCTTCAATCCTCCTGTCTCAGCCTCTCAAGTCCAGGGATTACAGACTGCACTATGGTGCCTGGCTGAATATCTCCTTTTTTTTTTTTTTTTTTTTTTTGCGGTACTGGGGATTGAACTCAGGGGCATTCTACCTCCGAGCTATACCCCCAGCCCTATTTTTTTTTTCTTTATTTTGAAACCGAGTCTCACTAAGTTGCAGAGTGCCTCACTAGGTAGCTGAGGCTGGCCGCGAACCCAGATCCTCCGGTCTCAGCCTCCCGAATGCTGGGATTACAAGCGTGCACCACCACGCTGAATATCTCCTTTTAAATCAGTTATCTACCCAAACATGTCTTTATTTAGTACCAGTTCTTTTGCCATAAATTGTGGCTAACAGATACTCAAAGCTGTTCGTCATCCCAAGAAAGCCAACCTTCCTATTCTGCACTGGTGTAATTCCCGCCAAAAGCAAAGAAAATTGACATGTGCTCAGCTCTCCAAAGGTCACAGAGGGAGAGAGTTGTCACATTTTTAAGTTTCACTCTGAGGTACCTGTAGGAAAGGAGGAAATAGTAGCCATCTGCAGGTGGCAGAGCCACGGGCATCCTTTCCAAGGGTCCGCTTAGTGGAGTCTCAGCCCCGTCTCCAGCACAGCAGGGATGCAAGGACTGGGGAAGAGGCGGCGGAGTGGCGCACCGGCTGCCCCCCATGCACAGTGCACGCAGCCCCAGCGTTCTGGGTCTGTATCTGGAAAGAGGCCACGCTGTGTGTAACGACATGAGAGAACAGCGGCACATGGCTCAGCAGAGGAGGCGCCTGCCCCGGCGCGCTCTCAGAGTGACATTAGGACAGTCCTGCCACCCCTCTGCAGCGGGTGCTATCAGCCCAGCTTGGACAACATTACAGAAAACCAAAAGAAGGCATTCACCCAGCCTCATTCCTACCAGAACCCTACAGTGGGAAGCAAACAAAATAGAGTTTATCTCACACGTTACCTCCTAATAGTGACGACAGAGACAGTAACACCTCGTGTGAGTCAGAACATCCGTCCATGACTGCAGCTTGTGGTTCTGGATAAATGATGTTGTTGCCATTCACTCTTGTAAGTCCAGGGCTTGGGAGGCTGAGACAGGAGCATCACAGGTGCAAGGCTAGCCTCAGCAACTAAGCACAATCCTGTTTCAGAAGAAAAAAAAGTTTTAAAAAGTCTAGGGCTGTAACTGGATGGTAGAATGCCCCTGGGTTTAATCATCAGTATAAGAATTAGGAAGAGGAAAAGGAGGTGAGGAAAGAGAAGGAAAAGGTAGAGGAGAAGGAGGAGGAGGAGGAGGAGGAGGAGGAGGAGCCTTCATGGCAGGCATGCTAGAGGTCTGTCAAAGACCTGCCTGCCTCTCCCCCATCACAGACTTGCATCTGGATCGCAGTCGCCGACAGGGACTACATTTCCCAGGTGCCCAGGCAGTTAGTTCCCATCAGTGGAATGATGAATGCAAATGGCTGGATCTCTTGGAGACCTACTGCACAAGAAACGATGTGCATTAAATATCCTCTTCTCCTCTATCTTGGCACCAGGGCAGCCTTGGAAGCCACATGTCCAGAATCTCCATCAATCCTACCCATATGCAGGGACCCCAGTCTTCACCAATAGCACTTGACATGAATGAGAAGTAACACCTACTGTGTTCAACTAGTCAAATTATAAGGTTTACCTATCAACGTAGCCAGAATAAACTGATATAGCCCCTAAGCTATATGTTTATGTGCAACTGTTTATAAATACTTTCTTTTAATTTCTTGCTTAATTTGACTATAATGACAACTTGAGATAAGTCAGTTAGATACTTTCCCATTTTACAAAATAAAAATCTCATTCTTTTTCTTCTTTTTTTTTCATACTGGGATTGGACCCAGGAACATTGTACCTCCAATCTATGCCCCCTGCCCATTTTTATTTTTTACTTTGAAACAAGGTCTCACTAAGTTGCTGAGGCTGGCCTCAAACCTGCAATCTTCCTGTCTCTGCCTCCCAAGTTCTGGGATCACAGGTGTGCACCTCCACGCCCAGCTGGCTGCGAGCACTTCTTTAGTATCCCTTAGAATCCATTTCCTCAATAGTAAAGAGGGAAGCATATCAATTTTGTGGAGTGTCACGAAGATAAAGGGAGTTCATTACATGGCTAACATAGAGTCTGGCTCCTGATAGATAGTTAGCCAATAATCATGGTGCTCACTTACCAAGTACATACCATGTACCAGCCATTGCCCCACCTCCTCTCCTCTGTTGATGCAATGATTCACCCACACCCCTGAGGGTTATACACAGCTATATCATCCCATTTTAAAGATGCTAAGAGTCAGGCTAAGCACAGTGAAATGTACTCTTGTAATCTCACTACTTGGGAGGCTGAGACAGGAGGATTGAAGGTTTGAGGCCAACCTCAGCAACTTAGTGAGAACCTGTTTCAAAATAAATAAAAAGTGCTAGGAGCATGGCTCAGAGAAAGAATGCCCCTGAATTTAAACCCCAATAATAACAACAACAACAAAAGAAATGATGAGAGTCAGGAAAGTTAAGTAATTTCCCCAACATATCTTAGCCTGGTTTCCCTAGAAGGCAGAATTGGGGGGAGAAAGAGAATACAATCTCCCTTATGCTGGTTATCACTAAATGCATATCTGACCCCATCAGACCATCCCCCAAGAAGCTTCGTGAAGTGAGACTCATGACTGTCCGCCTGGGGTCATCTGGGTCAGATGACCGTCCATCAGAGCATGCACAAGTGTGAGCTCTGGATAGTGTCCCAGGAAAGTCCCCGGCTGGAGGTAAGAGGGCCCAGTGCAAGGTGGGGAGTCTATGGGAGTCTATCCCAAGTCTGCTCTGTTTGTGAATGACAGTTAGCATCCTTGATCCATGCCAGGAGCACGCCCTGGGAGGAAGCTACTTCCCAGTGGGGCAGGTTTACACAGATCCATACACTTGTTCTCTCCCAGTCCTTGATGGATACTTGAGGAATGGCTGGCTCAAACCAGGGACCCCAGGTGTTGGCCACATACAGAGAAACCCCAGGCTCCTACTCAGGGTGGAATCCTGTGGAACCTGCAGGTCTGGGGTCCCTGTAACGCTCCCCTGAAGAAGTGCATCTTGTTGGATGACTGGGCATGAGGCTGCATTCTGCTACACTTGCCAGGGAAGAACAACGGTGTCCGGAGCAAAGGGTGTCACCTTCCTGTGTCCTGAACAAAGCCTATAGCCAAGCTTATATCTTCAACTCTGGCAAAAAAAAAAAAAAGTTTTGTTCTTTGATTATGCAAGTAATAATAATTCCCCATTAAAACTAACTTGCCGGGCATAGTGGCAAATGCCTACAACCCCAGTACTTGGGAAGCTGAAACAGAAGGATTGCTGGTTCAAGGTCAGCCTTGACAACTTAGGGAGACTCTCAGCAACTTAGTGAGACACTATTTCAAAAAAATTAAATTAAATTAAAAGGGCTGGAAGTATAGCTTAGAGGTAGAATGCCCCTGTGTTAATCCCTAGCACAAAAACAAACAAACAAACAAACAAACAAACAACAAGATCAATTTGGATGTATAAACTTAGAAGTTTAAAGAATGAAACTACTGATGGGAAGGGTAGCACATACCTGTAGTCCCAGTACTTGGAAAGCTAAGACAGGAGGATTACAGCCTCAACAATATAGCAAGACTTTCAGCTACCTAGGAATATCCTGTTTCAAAACAAAAATTAAAATAGGGCTGGCAGTGTAGCTTAGAGATTGAATGCTATAAATAAATATACATATATATATATATATATATATATATATATATATATATATATATATATAAACTATTGTTACCCAGGATCACTTCTGTCTCCAAGATAACCATTGCTAATGTTTTTGGTATATTCTCTTCTAGCTTTTTCTCTGTAGAGTTATAAATATAAACTGCATTTTTAAATAAAATTCAATCGCATGGCATGAGTGTTTTATTACTCTGCTTTGTTCTCTTAACATTTTATGATAAATATTTTATTGCCAATAAATACTCTTTCGAAACACCATATTTATAGCTGAGTAATGTTTTTGGACACTCAGATTGTTTGTAATTTTTCACTATTAAATATAGTGCTGTGATGAACATACTTAAATATAAGTCTTTGATCACATTTTTATTATTTTCTTTATAAGATCCTTAAAAGTGAGATTACTGTGACAAATGCTATAAATATTTTTAAGAAAATTCTTATTGCCAAATTATTTCCTGAAATGTTAGACAGATTTACAATTCTATCAGCAATGTGTTTGTGCAAAAGTACTGCCAAAACAAGTCAGTATCTTCAAATGTTTTTCAGATTAATAGGAGGAAATGGCATCTCATTATTTTGATTCATATTTCTTTGACTAATTATTTTATTGACCAGTTCTCAAGCTTTTTGGCCATTTGGGTTTTCTCTTTTATGAATTGTCTGTTCATTTCCCTTGGCCACTTTTCAGTTGGGATGTTAGCATCTTTATTGATTTGATATATATTATTTGTCATACTTGTTGCAAATATTTTTGCCATTTTTCATCTCACTTTTAATTTAGAGGCCTTTTAATACAGATGTTTGGGGGCTCTGTTTGCTTGTTTGCATTATGTAGTTAAATCTAACAATAGTCACCTTTGTAGTTTATCCCATGGCTTTTATGTTTATAAAGCTCTCCCCATCCCATGATCAGTTAACTGTGCTCCTATATTATCTTGTAGGTAATTAAGACGATGTATAAAATCACAATATGTCAGATCAGAGCTGTCAAAACACTTCATTTTACAGGTAATCAAACTCAACTTAAGAGGTAAACTACCTGAAAATCTAGGTCACGCATCCAGTAAGTGGCAAAATCAAGGTTTTATTTTATTTTTTTAATCAAGGTATAATTTCTACACAGTGAAATGCACAGATTTTAAGTCTTCATTTTGATGAGCTTTGACAATTTCATGCACTTTTGTAAATTCCACCTAACCCAAGATGTGGAATAATTCCACTGCCAACAGGAGTGTCATCTGATGTCTTTTGCTGTAGCATGCTTGCCTGTAGCTGGGTTCTATAAAACTGGAGTCAAAGAGTAAGTGTTTTCATTCACTTAGCCTCCTATGTGTTGAGATTTAACCATGCTGTTGTGTGTATAAGTAGCTTATTATTGTTTCTGGGTAGTATTAAACATATGATAACATGTTTATCTGCTCTTATGTTTAAGGACATTTGGGTTGTTTCCAACTTGAGGTTGTGTGTATATTTGTGTGTGTGTGTGTGTGCGCGCGCACATGCGCGCGCGCGCAAGTTTCAATAGATTGAACTCAGGAGCATTCTACCTCCAACCTATACACCTAACCCTATTTTATTTTTTATTTTGAAACATGATCTCACAAAGTTGCTGTGGGCCTTGCTAAGTTGCTGCAGCTGGCCTTGAACCTACACTCTTCCTGTCTCAGCCTCCCAAATACTGGCATTATAGGCATACATACACCACTACACCTGGCTTACTTGAGGCTTTTATGAAAAACGCTGATATGGATATTCTCATAGAAGTATTTGTTTGAACATATTATTTCACTTCCTTTTGGAGTGGAATTGCTGGGCCACTAGACAGATGCAAGTTTAACTGTGGAACAAAGTAGAATGAAGGTTTACTACCTGACTCTAAATAACATGCCCCAATCAACTCAGCCACACTGTCTTTCACAGATCCAAGCATTAGGAAGCCACATTTAAATCCTGCCTATTCTTTATGCTGAGTGAAATCCCATTGTATGTGTACACTACATTTTCATTATCCATTTATCTGTCAATGGACACCTAGACTGCTTCTATAATTTGGCTGTTGTGAATTGTGCCGCTATAAACATGGATGCGCATGTATCATGATAGCATTTGGACTTCAATTCTTTTGGAAAGATATTGAGGAGTGCATGTTCGTTTGTATGACTTTGAACCTTACTAAGGAGGTATAATTGCAATGCACCCATAAGAGTATTTTTTTTAAATCCTACCTAAACCCCTTTCTTGCTGTGGAAATTTGGGCAAGTTACTTTACTTCTCAGTGCCTGTTACTTCACCTGCCCAAACTCTCCAGGGCATTGTGGTGTTGTGGTGAGACCCTGTTTCAAAATAAAGACTAAAAAATAGGGCTGGGGAGGTAGCTCGGAGGTAGAATGTCCCTGGGTTCAATCCTCAGTGCCACAAAAGAGAGGGAGAGATTAGTTATAGTAGATGTCTGTTCCTGCCCACAAATTCAGCTGGACTGACTGGCCCAGTGTCTTACCTGGTGGCCTCAGTGTTCCTGAGCGTTCCTGCAGCCTCTGAGGCTCTCGCTCCAGTTCTTGTGTTTGCCCTTGTTGGACTCAGTATACACAGCCCTGCTCCTCAGTGTCCAGCCCCAGCCTGTCAGCATCAGAGCAGGATCACACAGCCCGCTCTACCTCTCCTCCTCAGGCATCAACCTAACTGCCCGTGACTCCATGCGCATGGCCAGTTCCCGATGTCCCTTCCTACAATCCCTTTGGAGGTATGTTTTCAGGAGGAACACATTAGTAGCCTGACACAGCGCTGTTCAGATTGAACTGAAGAGCACCTTTCCAATCTTGAGTCAATCCTAATTCCTTCTAGAATGCAATCTAATTCTGCCTTTCCTCCATGCAGTCTCTCCCACAGCCTGTGAGGTCCCATAAGGGTAGAGGCTAAGTCTAGGGCCTGCGATGCTAGTACTGAGGCTAAGTCTAGGGCCTGCGATGCTAGTACTGAGGCTAAGTTTAGGGTCTGAAATGCTAGTACTGAGGCTAAGTCTAGGGCCTGCGATGCTAGTACTGAGGCTAAGTTTAGGGTCTGAAATGCTAGTACTGAGGCTAAGTCTAGGGCCTGCGATGCTAGTACTGAGGCTAAGTTTAGGGTCTGAAATGCTAGTACTGAGGCTAAGTCTAGGGCCTGCGATGCTAGTACTGAGGCTAAGTCTAGGGCCTGCGATGTTAGTACTGAGGCTAAGTCTAGGACCTGTGATGCTAGTACTGAGGCTAAGTTTAGGGTCTGAGATGCTAGTACACAGTAAGCCATTCAGAGGTACTGTTAAGTTGTAGGGGAAAATATATTTATGTACAAGTATTCGATACCTCTCCTCTCCCCTCACCTGCTAAAAAGATCTCTGCCTTTCCCTCTAGTTAACTTCAAGCTTTATTCTATAAATATCAAGAAAAGTTAAGAATGAAAACAGAACTCAGAACACAGAGAGGCTTTCTAGATTTCTTTGGAAAATAGAAGCACCAAAAGAAGTGTATATAAATAAATTGTAGTTGTAGATAGCATATAATTGAAATGCATAATCCAGCATGCACTTTTTCATGGACTTTATTCATGCACTTAACATGCACAAATCACACAATGTTCAGTTTTTTAAAAAATTGGAAAGTCATACATATATATGTGATACCATTTAAATAAAATGTTAAAATGCAAAATCATGCTCTTACTGTTATGATACATACTTATGGATTCATATTATATATGAAGAAGTAGTACAAAGACATGTATATAAAACAGTATGGGAATGGTTAATACCAAATTCAGGATGGACGTTACCTAAATGGGACCAAATTATGCAGATAAATTGTTTATAGACAATAACTGAAAGTTGGGGGCCACGACTGGTTTGACCAGAGCTGGAATGGGGGAACGACTTAATTATTCTGTATGTATCCTGTCCACCAGAAGTCCCACGCTGTTGGGGGCACTGGGGCTCTGGGGTGAGCAGTCAGAGGCCGGCCCTTGTTGGAAGTGCTCTAGCTGCTTTCTATCCTTGGGGCAGAGAAACCTGTTCCACAGCAGATCCGTGACAGCTTCTAAGGGCCCGAGACCTTAGGATCAGCAGTGACAGGTCACCCAGGGAGAGCCCACAGGTCCCCTCAATGTGCAAGGTGCTGTATCCTGTATGGAAATAAGTGACCCAAAGAGGGAGGTGTCCCTGGCTGGAACAGAGAGAATGCGCTATTGCCGTATGCCCAAGCCCGCCGCAGAGCCCAAGCCTGCAAAAATGGATGGCATGCTCCCCACCCCCACAAAACTCACAAATTAGTTCTGACAACCATTCATTCAGCAAATACTTTCTGAATGAGCGTGTGGAAATCGGCACTAGGTAACTTTTCATCCTAGCAACCCTGCAGGAATGTGATCTCTGGCCCACAACAGACCATGGCTGCAGGGCGGGGGGAGAGGAGGGCTCACACGATGGGAACCCCCTGACTCCAGGGAAGGAATAAATGTGGGAGAATTACGAGGTGCACTTGTCTCTTGTTCAACCCAAGTGCTGGCACCTCTTTTCCCTAAACACTGTTAATTCCCAAGGCCCTGGTCTTCCAGACACGGCAGGCTACAACCATAACTTTCTAAACTCAAAACATCCACTCAGAGAAGATAAATCTCGGGTCTAGAAGTCTGGGAAGGCGTGATAGAAAGGCCCACCCGACCCGCTGGCTGCCTGCTACGCCGAGGCCAGTCTGCCGAAGCGGAGAAAGTCTGTTTGGGAGTCAGAGGCTCTGCTTATCGCTCTGCCACTGACTAGCTGCTGACTTGGTGTAACTTTTCTTTCTTTCTTTTTTTTTTTTTTTGCAGTACTGGGGGTTGAACTCAGGGGCATTCTACCTCAGAGCTACACCCCCAGCCCTATTTTTTATTCTTTATTTTGAAACAAGGTCTCACTAAGTTGCATAGTGCCTCACTAGGTAGCTGAGGCTGGCCACGAACCCGGATCCTCCGGTCTCAGCCTCCCGAATGCTGGGATTACAAGCGTGCGCCACCACGCCCGGCTTGGTGTAACTTTTCAACTTCTCTGAGCTTCATTTTCTTTTTATTTCTTTCTTCCTTCCTTTTTCTGGTACTGGGGGTTGAACCCAGAGGCATTCTACCTCTGAGCTCACCTCAGCCCTTTTTGTTTTTTATTTTGAAACAGAGTGTCACTAAGCTGAGGGGGGTCTTGCTAAATGGTTGTGGCTGGCCTCAAAACTACAAGCCTCTCTCTCACCCTCCCAAATACTGGGATTACCAGTGTGTGCTACCACACCCAGCAATAATTTTTTTTTAGAATAATTTTAGATTTGTTGATTCATTGCCAAGGTAGTATAAAGCTTCTGTATACAATTCCCCTAGATTCCCCTAATTTAACATCTTGTATAACTATGGTACACGTGTTAAAGCAAAATCTTGTGGGCTGGAGTTTAATCCCCCCCCCTCAAAGTTTTGCTCAAGTCCTTACCTTGATATCGGTGAATTTGACTGGATTTGAAATAGAGTCTCTGCATATGTAATTAGGTTAACAGAGATCGTACTGGAATGCAGTGCCCCCAAATCCAAGGTGGCTGGAATCCCCGTAAGAGACTCAGAAGACAGAGGCACCTGGGGAGGGCACCTTGATATGAGGGAGGCGGAGACACGGGAGACTACTCACAGGTGAAAGTCAGGGTGGTTCCAGAGCCCTGAGAAAGCACAGACTCTCAGACCTCTCACTTCCCGAACCCTGTGGTGGTGAGAGTCGGCTGTGGGGAGCCACCCGCTTGTGATGCCCTGGGAAGCTACTGCAGACAAGAAATTAACGCTGGTGCGTTCCTGTGATCCAGACTCCCAACTATTCAGATTTCACCACTTTTCCACTCATGTCCTCTCGTCCCAGAATCCGATCCGGGATATTACTTTGCATTTAGACATTGCATTTCTCCCCAGCCTCCTCCGCACGATGACACATCCCAAGATTTCTTTGTTTTTCATGATATTAAAAGTACCGTTAGCCGGGCATGGTAGCGCATGCTTGTAATCCCAGCATTCGGGAGGCTGAGACCGGAGGATCCGGGTTCGTGGCCAGCCTCAGCTACCTAGTGAGGCACTCTACAACTTAGTGAGACCCTGTTTCAAAATAAAGAATAAAAAAATAGGGCTGGAGGTATAGCTCGGAGGTAGAATGCCCCTGAGTTCAAACCGAAAAACTGGGATTACCAGTGTGTGCTACCACACCCAGCAATAATTTTTTTTAGAATAAAAAACCGCAAAAAAAAAAAAAAGTATTGTTATGGTTTGGATATAGATTATCCCCAAACACTCATGTATTGGCAATGCAAAAATGTTCAGAGGTGAAGTAATGGAATCACGAGGGTTCTAATCTCATTAGTAGATAAATCCATTGCTGGATTAGCAATTTGAATAGTATTATTTGGTGGTAACTTAGAGGTAGGTCTCTGAGGGTGTGGCCGTGGGGGCTCTACATGCCCCTGTCTCTCCCCTTTGCCCTCTCTTTCTCTGCTTCCGGGCTCCATGATGTGAGCAGAGTTCCCCCGTGCACTCTGCCACCACAGCTGACACTAATATTTTGGAGCCAGTCCTATTTTGACAGCTCTGAAACTGTGAGCTCCAACAAACCTTTCCTCCTCTAAGTTGTGGTTGTAGGTATTGAGATCACAGCAGTGATGATGCTGCCTAAGGCACACCGATCTACATTCGTAAATGTCTCTCAATTAGAGTTTCTCTAACATGAGAGGGAACTCTCATGTTAGGCCAGGGTGAAATGATTTTTTTTTTTTTTTTAAGAATTTCCACAAGTGAAAGGCCCTCTTATGACATCATACCAGGGGATAAATGATATCAACCTGATATATCACCCGTGATACAAACCCTGACTTCTCAGTTAGGGTGATACCTGTCAGGCTTCTTGCTGCAAGGATGCCATGTTTCCCCTCTCACACTCTATTTCTTCGAAGTGAGTCAAAAGTCTAGCCACACTCACGGGAGGGGAATAGGGAAAGTTAAGTTGGTTTTCTGCTAGTTGTATTATGTCTGTTTCTGTGTATGTTTCTTTATAGCAATGTCTTCTCCCCTCCTGGCTATGGGTCACATTTTCCTGCTTCTTTGCAAATCTAATATTTTGTGAATTTTACATTCTCAAGTATTAGATTTTGTTTGTTGCATTCCTTTAGGAATGTTGGATTTTTTTTTAAGTATTGGAGATGGAACCCAGGGGCCTTCTACCTCCAGGCTACACCCCCAGCCCTTTTTTTTTAAATTTGGAAACAGGGTCTCACTAAGTTGCGGAAGGCCTCACTAAGTTGCTGAGACTATCTTCAAATCTGTGATCCTCCTGTTTCAGCCTCCCAAGTACTGAGATTACAAGCATGCACCACCTCACCCAGCTGAATGTTGTGTTTTATTCTGACAGTTGGTTATTGCAACATTTAATCTTTGGGGCTTTAAAAAATACCCTTTTTGCACAGGTCTAGGGAAGGGTTTGTTGTAAGTTAGTTGAGTACTGTTATTCAGGTGTGTACTTTCTGGGGCTTTTACACTATTGAGTTTTCTCCCTGCTGTCAGGAGAAATGGAATGATTCCCAGTCCCATAGGAGCTCCGGGAATTGTTTTCCCAACAGACTTTCAATGATGTATGAATCAAAACTTCACATCGTACGCCATAAATACCTACAAATATCAGGTGTCAGTCACATATAAAGTGCTGAAAACATTTTTTTAATCTTGCAGGCCATTTGACTGACCTAGACCACACTTGTCCTTTCTCCCTGCTTCTCTCTCCAGCCTTCTTAAAGTGGTTTCTGAAGAAGAAGCATCATCAGGAGCGTGATCCTTGAGCGGATCTCCCAGCAGCAGCACCACATCCTACTTCTCTGTTCGGCATTGGTGCTATTCACCTGCCGGCGGTGTCCTCTTCCTTCCTCCCTGTCTATCCTCCTGGAGAGCATTGATTGTTTTGAAACAGAGTCTCACTAGATTGCTGAGAGTCTCACTAAGTTGCTGAGGCTGATTTCAAACCTGTGATCCTCCTGTCTCAGCTTCCCAAGTATTGGGATTACAGGCATTCACCACTATGCCCAGCTAAAGATGATATTTAAAAAAAAAAAAAAATGAAGCTAGGCATGGAGGTGCACACTTGTAATCCCAGTACTTGGGCGACTGATACAAGAGGATTCCAGGTTTGAGGCCAGCCTCATAAACATAGTGAGACCCTCACAACCTAGCAAGACCTTGTGTCAAAATAAAAAGGGCTGGGAGTATAACTCAGAGATACAATGCCTCTGAGTTCAATCTCCAGCACCACACACAACACACACACACACACACACTCACACACACACACACACAGTAGAAAATGTTTCCCAGATATACTTCCCCTGTGCAGTGGCCCTCCGGTAAGGCTTTTCTTCTGAAACCCAGGAGTCAGGCAGCAGGGACCTGTGAGCTTCTCCCTGAACACCAAGTCCCTGCTGCACTTCCCGCCTCCTCTCTGTAGGCTGCCATGGTCCTGGGGCCACTGCTCCAGCTGGAAGGCTGCAGAGTGGAGGCAACTCCAGGAGGAAGGCCGCTGAGCTGGTTGAAAAGGGTGTGTGTGTGCATGTGTGTGCGTGTGTGCACACGCATGTGTGTGCTGCTCCTGTATGCATGTGTGTGCATGTATGTGTGTGCATGTACGTGTGTGCATGTGTGTGTGCGTGCACGTGTGTGAGTGCGAGGGTGCACATGCCCCTTGTCTGCCTGCCTTGGAAAATCTTGTCACTGGGAGAGGTCTGATCATCCTGAATTCCAGCAAGCCTGCTTTCCTCTCATTAGCCCAGTGTGGTGAGCAAACAGAGGTGGAAAGCACTCCGTGAGGTTTTTTTCCATTAGGAGGCCACTAAGCTACGTAATTCAGAAATTGGGGTCAGCTGCACACATAGTTTTCAACACACGTCTTCCTGGACTTTGGAAAACCTCTTTTGGTCCAGAAGTAAGAGAAAGCACAATAATTTTTAAGTTTACTTTTTATTGTTAATTGTGGTAAAACAGACGTAACTTGAAATTTACCATCCAAAGCCTTTCTTCAGGGTGCCTTTCAGTGGCATGTCATACAGCCACATGGTTGTGCAAGTGTCACCCGTCAATCTCCAGAACTCACTGCATCATGCAAAACTGAAAGTGCACCAATGAAGAAACAACTCCCGCTTCCCTTCCCCAGCCCCTAAACAATCCCATTCTACCTCTGTATATTTGGCTACTTTTTTGCATTTAAGAACATATAGTTACTTCATATATAAGTAGAATCATGTAGTATTTGTCTTTTTGTAACTGGCTTATTTCACTTAGTATAATGTCCTCAAGGTTCACTTATGCTGTGGCATTGTCAGACTTTTCTTCCTTTTTAGGGGTAAATAACATTCTGTAGTAGGCATATACTATATTTTGTTTCCCCACTCATGTATCTACACTTTGGGCTATTGTGAATAATGCTGCTATGAACACAGGTCTGCAAATATCTCTTAAGATCCTGCTTTCAATTATTTTAAGTATATGCCTAGAATTGAAAATGGTGGGTCATATGGTAGTGTGTGTGTGTGTGTGTGTGTGTGTGTGTGTGTGTGTGTGTGTGTGTGTGTATGTGTATTGGAGATCGAACCCGGGGGCATTCTACCTCTAAACTACACCCCCAGCCTTATTTTATTTTTTTATTTTGAAACATGGTCTCACTAAGTTGTGGAGGGCCTAAGTAACTGAGGCTAGCCGCTAACCTGTGATCCTCCAGTCTCAGCCTCCCACATACTGGGATTACAAGTGTGCATCACCGTGCCCAGCTAATTTTTTGTTTTTAAATTTGTGTATATTCTGAATAGTAGCCCTTATCAGGCATATTACTTTCAAGTATTTTCCCACTGTATTCTGCCTGGCCCAACATTGCAGGCTAGGAGCAAATGCTGTCATCCAGTTACTTTCCTTGTCAGACTCTTCACATGAGGTTATCAGAAATCCTTTCTTGAGCCAGAAGTGGTGGTGCATGCCTGTAATCCCAGTACTTGGGAGGCAGAGACAGGAGGATCACAGGTTTGACACCAGCCTCAGCAACTTAGTGAGACCCTCAGCAACTTAGCAATACTGTTCCGAAATGAAAACTAGAATAGGGCTGGGGGTGTAGCTCAGAAGTAGAATAACCCTGGGTTCAATTCCCAGCACCACAAAAAAATAGAAGAAAAAGAAAGAAAGAAAGAAGTTCTTTCTTTGCAGAATTGTGCTAAACAGTAGGGTTTATATTTTAGATTTGTTGTTTCATTGTTGTCTGGTAGGCTTTGCTTTCATAGTGGTGATTTTTGGATTTGGGGGGTTTGTTTTAGTTCCTGCTTTTGTTGGCGGGGGGTGGGGGACAGGTACTGGGGATTGAACCCATGGACATTGTACCTTCAAGCTACACCTACAGCCCTATTTCACCTTTCATTTTGAAACAGGGTCTCGCTAAATTACCACTCACTGGCCTCAAACCTGCAATCCTCCTGACTCAGGCTCCCAAGTACTGATTTATAGGCTTGCACCACCATGCCTGGCTATCTGCCTTCTGAATATGGTTTTCCAAGTCCTATAGCAAGGGAACTTGAATAATTAACTTCACATAAAAGATCCAAAAAGAACTATCTCCTTAGAAGAAAATGTCGTCCCAGGTTTGCCAGCCGCTCCGATCTTGACTCTGGACACCAGAAGGGATCAGCCTGAAAAGTGGATAAGTGGTCCCAGGGGGAGTGAGTCCAGTGCAGACTTTAACTGTTCTGGAAGATAGGAATTGAAAGCCTCATATGAGATGGCATTCAGCAACCAGGGTCTTGGCTTTATGTTTTATGAGCCCTAATTCTGATCCAGCATCAGCCACTAGGTCTTCTGCCAAAGAAATACTGGAACAAGCTTTCCTCTAATCTTACTGGTATGTCAGCAGCTGATGGACATCATCTGCAAAGCCAGACCGATCTTCGAAAACACAAATCTAGCCAGCAGTGGTGGTGCATGCCTATAATCCCAGTACTTGGGAGGCTGAGACAAGAGGATCACAGGTGTGAGGCCAGCCTCAGCAACTTAGCAAGACCCTGTTTTAAACCACAAAATAAAAGGGCTGAGGGTGTAACTTGAAGGTAGAATGCCCCTGGGTTTAACCCCCAGTACAACAACACGGACAAAGAGAAAAATAGAAGTCTACTGAAATGAACTTAACATTTCCTTTCATATGGGAAGACAAAGTCAGTTCAATGGAAAATGACTTCAACCCAATAGTGGCAACAGAAGGTGAAGAGGGGGCTCCCGGGTGGGGATAGCAAAGCTACTGGAGCACTGTCCAACCTCTGTACCCCTCAGGGCGACAACCCCTCCTCCTGGGAGCCCCACACAGGCCAGGGACTACAATAGCAGTCCAGTAGCTTCTACCCATTCCTTTATTTTTTATTTATTTATTTGTTTGTTTGTTTATTTATTTATTTATTTTGTACTAGGGATGAAACCCAGGGCATTCTACCTCCAAACTACATCCCCAGTTCTTTTTTATTTTGTATTTGGAAACACGTTCTCGCTAAATTGCCAGAGCTGGCCCCAAATCTTTGATCCTCCATCTCAGGCTCCCAAGTACTGGGATTACAGGCGTGCGTCACTGCTCCTAGCAAGGTTGGGTCTTTTAAAGGAATAAGTTTTTATGGGAGGTAGTTGCCGGGATTTCAGGGACCAACTGAAGAGTCAAGCTTGGACTGCTCGCTGCAGAATTCCCAGTGCTGTCTGGACGCACACTGTTCCTGTAAATGCAGGCTGGTCTTTTTGCTTTTTATGTATCCTGGCTTGTGTTCAGCACAAGTTCAAAATGCTTCGCACAGCCTGGACAGTGACTGGCCTTGAGGAAGTCCAGGTGGTTCTGATTAGGTCTGGAGGCACATGACTCGTCCAACACAGAACCCAGTCAGCGCCAGAGGCTGAAGTTCCTGTCCTTGCCTGCGAGGTCCAAGTTTCATTCCTGATGGAATGTAACTTCCCCATTTAGAGACAAACTCTTTGATTCCATCTTCCCACCTACCCTTCCCACAAAAAGTCACTGGGAGAAAAAAAAAAAATCTGGCTTGAACTAGATGCCTCAGAGGTTTGTTTGGACACCACCCCCCTTCATAAGTCAACATTTTAATGAGTTAAGTGTACACGAAGCAAAAACACAAGGGACACGATTCCTCCGTAATACTTGGGGGTAGGGGTACAAAACGCACTCCAAGTTTGGGCTAATCTAAACTCAGGAGCAGGCTAGGCCCTTGTCAAGTCTCCTTTGTTGACGTTTGTCCCAGAAACTGGGAATGGTCCCCTGTCCCCCAGTCCCCAGGGCCCGCAATCCTCAGCCCGGGCAGGGCAAGTGGGTGCCCATGGCCTAGAATTCCTATGGCCAACCTGTGCAGGTGGCGGCTGCTCCCAGCTCAGACAATCAAGACGGAGGATACCTATGGTGCAGCAGAATGGAAGGCAAGCATTAACCAGAGCAATGAAAGGGTCTGACATAGGGATTTCAGCAGGAAACAAGCAATTACAGGAGTACGCACATTCTGAATGCCACTCCAATCACCCGAACACTCAAGAGGAGCATTACAATGAAAGCAGCAAATTAAGAGCCCAAGGAGCTGGCACTTTGAGAAAAAAAATAGTCTTCCAGAGGCAGAGCTGTTACCCTGTGCCTAGGCACAAGTGTGAGTGTGTGCGCATCTTTTAAGACACATTAGCTTAGCAGGGAGCAGTGGCACACGCCTATAATCCCAGCACTTGGAAAGCTGAGACAGGAGGATCCCAAGTTGGAGGCCAGCCTCAACAATTTGGTGAGATCCTCAGGGAAACCCTGTTTCAAAATAAAAAATAAAAAGGCTGGCGGGCAGGGTAGCTCAGAGGTAGAGTGCCCCTGGGTTTGATCCTCAGTAGGAAGTGAGGGAGGGAGGGAGGGGAGGCTTATTTGACTCGATGTAGAAGCTGGATCTCTTTCCCCTGCAGCAATTCCATTTCTGCACAAACACGTTCCCACCCACCAGGCTGGAGGAATTAGACAAGAGAGGGTTTTCTCTGGACCTGCTGTAGGTTCAGTCTAAGGACTGACTGCCAGAAAAGATGCAGACCAAGAGAAAAGACCTGTCCCCTAGTACAGAACGAGGCTCTCTAGTCACAATGAAAAGTGTCTAGGGAAGAAAGATTCTGTTAGGAACTAAACTGACCTGAACACACTAGCTCCTCTTTTTTTCATTGATTGCACAATCAAGCAAGTTCCTAATTTGAAAGATGAGTTCTTTCCTTCCAAGTGAATGGGTCCTGGTGTACATCTAACCTGTCCCTATTTGGTCTCCATCATGGGATATTATCCTTACCAATCTCCAGCCTCCACATCATTAGCAGCTGCCAGTTCTGGCACTACACAAAGGTGACATCCAAAAACCAGGAATCACCTGAGACAGTGGTCAGCAGGTAGGGAAAGCTGAGAAGGCTTCATGGAACTTTAATTGCAATTTACAGGCTGGTACTTTGGGGTTTGTTTTTTGTTTGTTTCTCTCTCTCTCTCTCTCTCTCTCTCTCTCTCTCTCTCTCTCTCTCTCTCTCTCTCTCTCCATCCAACTAATGGCTGCCTCCTCCTTTTTTTTTTTTTTTTTTTTTTTTACTCCTCTTCAGGAACCTCAGGGCCTCTCCCAAGTCAACGTCTGATTTGCTATATGGATGGAGGTACTGCTTCTAGAAGTCATTGAGTAACCGACCAAGACCAGCAGCCAAATTGAGATTCCTATTGGCCATAGATGCTAGCCTGGGAGGGAGTACAGATCCCTAAGGAATCCAGTTAATACTGTGGTACTCATCCTGGCTGTCCTGGGCCACATTGTGAAATAGCCACTTGGGTCCTGGTATGCAATCCCTTTGTTCTTTCAGATGATGAGCTTAATCATCTAGGCAAACAGGCAAAATTACCCAGATCTGCATAAAGTCTCCAGAGAACTACGTGGCAAAAAAATGGACCATGCCCCTCTCACTCTATCCAGTCCCAGATATGAATAGTGACCAGGGGATCCTAGTGAAAATAGTCAAAGAAGGCAGCAGACACAGGTTTGTGTACAAAACATTCCTGTAGGATCTCTTGCCTTCCTTCTAATTCTCTTTCTTGGAAGGAAATCCAATGCACATGTCTGAGTTTTGATTTGTTTAAGTCCTGACACTCAAGGACTCTCAGGGAAGTTCTGGCCCTGGGTCACACAGGCCATCCAAGGGCACACAGCACTAGGGCCCCAGACCCAGGCGCTCCAAAGGAGGAGGAAGCAAGAATTTCTCCTTGGGGCTTGCAGCTTCCTACACTGAGGTCAGCTGCAATCCCAAGGGCCAGTCCACGTGAATTCTGTCTGCATCACTCACTTGCAAACTCCCATCCGCCCAATCAGGTAACGGGGAGGTCATCCTAATCCAAACCACGTGGCATGGGTTCAGCTCTGGCAACTTGCTGGATCCTTTCTCCTTCTTTCCACCTCCTCTTTTTCTCCTTAAACACACACATGTAACTTTCCCTCTCTCTATTTAAGCAAACAACTCTCTCCGTGATTAAGTACAGCCCCTTCTTATCTAAATAGTCTGCAGATGTACCAAGACACAGGAGCTCTTTGCTCCTATTTGGGGCTTGCTCTGGTACCCATCTTCTCCAAGCATACAAAAAGCAGCCTTCCCTAGCCTGTGCCGATAGAAATTCCCAACTCCTACTTCCCCAGTGAACCAGCCCTGGGCAGTAGGCTCTCCTCGGTGCCTCAGAGTCCGAGGTTCCCCTGCAAATACTTCAGGCTGGGCTCCTGCCATAGCCTGAGTTTGAAGCTGCCCAGATGTGAACAAATGGAATAGAGTCCCAATTCTGCTGTCAAACCCCTGTGTCACATTAGCCGACCAGGTAAGTACCAACAGCTGTGGATTGCCTCCAAGGACTCCTGTGGGTTGAGGACAGGGGCGGAGTGGCGACATCTGGTGAAGGGCACAGTCTAGGATACTAATAGATGGCTGAGGGGGCGAAAGAGGCTGGGACCTGTGAGTTTCCAAAATAAGTAGAGTCCCAGGGAAAACGAGCAATCCTGAAGGGGTTAAAATCCAGATCTGGGGTTACAGCTCAATGGTGCAGTAGAACCAGCCTAGCATGAATTGAAATCTAGGACTGGGGTTGCAGCTCAGTGGTAAGCACCTGTCCAGGTCCTGAGTTCAATCCCCAGCACTGCAAAAATAAAAAAATAAATAGTTTAAGAAGATTGGCCCCCAGCTTTGAGTTAATAACTGTCCCTCAGTCTCTGGGTTGACTTCTTTTCTCTTTAACTTGAAGCATGACTCCTATTTTGAGTCCCCAGGAGACAGGCTCTATGTGGAGGTCCCAGAAATGGCAGTGTTACAACATGGGAAAGGGACACTGCAGAGCCCATTAGGGCTTCCCCACTGAAAGCGTGCTCTGCAGACCAGCAGTTCCAGCGTAGATCGATAGCTGGTTAGAAATGTAAAAATGGTGCACACCTGTAAACCTGGCACTCACGAGGCTGGGATCGAGGTCCAAGACCAGAGAGCCTCAGCAACTTAACAAGACCCTGTTTCAAAATTTAAAAACATAGGCTGGGTGTGATGCAGCACACCTGTAATTGCAGTGCTTGGGAGGCTGAGACAGGAGGTTCAAAAGTTTGAAGACAGACCCACCACCTTAGCAAACCCTGTTTCAAAATAAAAAAAAAAATAAAAAGGACTGGGAGTGTAGCTAGGAGGTAGAATGTCCCTGGGTTCAATCCCCAGTACCCCAAAAAAAGCCAAAATGCCCCACCTCAAACCTAGGAATCACTGGTTACTGGATGACTGCTGGTATATATATTAAAGTTTGAAAAGCATTCTGGAGAGCCAGATGTATCCAGCCATCGAGGAAAAGAACAAAGTCTCATTCCCTCCCATATGTAACTTGCTTCCATTAACTAATACCTAGTGCAAATAACTCACAGAACTTGAGACAGGGCCCTGGCAATACGGGGGGAGGCAGAGACCCACAATAACCCCTGGCCTCTCAGCTCCTCTCAGCCCTAGTTGTCCTGTTAGGATGTGTTTCGCAAGGTAAGATACAGTGGATTTGGGAGGCACTTGAAAAGCCTAAGTGTTTTTGTTACAAATTCAGATCTAGGGCCCACTGCAAATCTTCCTAATCAGAAGTTCAGGGGGTAGAAGTCAGGGACTGCAGTTAAGCAAGCTCCCCAGGGTGATACACATGCTAAAACTTAAGAACATTTCTTTACTGGGACTGCTACTGTACGGTTGGCAGATTCCTTTTCTTCAGGAGCATGTATGAATTGCAGGCACCTCTGTATCCAATTGTATGTGTGTGGGGCATGGGAGTGGTGGTGCTTAGAAGTAAGACCAACCTAACTTGGAGGACTTTGTGACTCATGTCTTCCCTGCCTGTGGGCTGGGGAGCAACTGTGTAGTTTGTAGAACAGGGAGGTATTGCTGGGTGCAGAGGCCTGTAATCAGGGAGGTACTGCTGGGTGCAGAGGCCTGTAATCCCAGTACTTGGGAGGCTGAGACAGAAGGATCCCAGGTTCAAGGCAAGCCTCAGCAGCTTAATGAGTCCCTTAGCAATTTACCAAGAGCCTGTTTCAAAATAAAATATCAAAAGGGCTGGAGAGTATAGCTCAGAGGTAGAACGTTCCTGTGTTCAATCTCCAGCATCAAACAGACACAGGCACAGAGCCAGGCTCAGTGATACATGCCTATAATCCCAGTACTTGGGAAGCTGAGACAGGAGGGTCGCAGGTTCAAGGCCAGGCTCAGCAACTTAGCAAGACCTCATTCCAAGATTAAAAATAATGATGATGGTGATGGTGATGATGATGGCTGGAGGTGTAGCTAAAAGGTAGAACACCACTGAGTGCAATCAATTCCCAGTACTAAAAAAAAAGAAAGAAAGAAAGAACACATGTCTTCTCTAAGGTCCCACACAAGTCCAACAAGTTTCAAGTTCCAGCTGGTAATCAACACTGATTTGGGCCAGAGGGGAAGAGGGGAAAGAGAATCTGAAATCCCAAACATGCAGGAGAAACTCAGGGCTAGAAACTATATTTGTACAGAGTAAGCATTTAACCTCTGATCTGAAACACAGCCAGGAAAAACTCCAGGCAGCCGTTCCTGGGGGCAGTAGTGGGGAGGGAGGGGCGTAACCTGCAGTGCCTCTGAGGGTCTCCCCAGCCCACCATACCCAGCTCCCATGTGACCAGGAAACCATCACAAGGACTCAAGAATGGGTGCACGCCCCAGTAGACGGTGAGCAGTGTACGGCTGGGGCGCAAGGAGTCACGATTCACACCATCAGTGATTAACTGCGTGATTTTAGTCAAGTGAATACATGGCAGGAAAAGCATGAAAATAAAATGAACACATACGGGAATTACTATTAACATGAGCGATAACATCAAAACATCTGGTAAAATGCAGTTAAAAAAACAACACGAATGAAATGGAATGTAAAACATTTTCACAGTATTCAAAGCTTTTGGAAAAGATTTAGACTCTAAAAGAGAACTATAGGAAGGAGCTAGAGGAAACAGGAATTTCGTCGTGTCCTGCGTATCTTCTGGTGACAGGTCCAAACCTCTAGGACGTCACTTGGGGAAGTTTAGGCGCGCTCCTAAAACAGACCATCTGAGCTCACCGCATCTATGAAGTTACTACAGAGCAACTAGCTACGTGGAGTCTGATGAGAAAAACGGGCTATTGGTTTGGGAAATGGGGTTTCTGTAATTTACAGATGCAAATGAAGACTGGAGCTCTGACTGGATTCTGCCGTGGGGAGAAGTTGGTGTTGATTCACCAACACCGAGAGCCAAGCAGTACACAGGAGATCTTAAAAATAGAATGTTCTTGGAATTCTCGCCTCCGATTCATCTTCTAAGATAACTACTAGTATTCTTTAAAGACTTAGCTGAGTTCTGCCAATGGCCTTATAGGACTCTCTCCAGAATAGTTATTCTGGAGCTTTGCAAATCCAACCTGCGCGCTAGCAAAAACCATCAAATCACACGCAGACCTCCTCTTTGGGAAACCAGCGACAAGGCCGATGAGTGTGCACATTGGTTTTGTTGTGTCCTTTGTTGAGAAAAGCAAAGGTCGGCGATAATGCAGCTCTGGGTCCCTGGGTAGCCCCCCTTCCGTCCCGAATTCGCTGATGTGGTAGAAACTAATCTGGCATGTGTCTGAATTCTTCACTAAAGTCCACTGTGGAACTCAAAGGCCAGAGACTGCTGTTGGGGTAAAACATGGGGCTGCAGTTCACATTTCCAATCTATTTGTAACCCTTTCTGAAAACATGGCTTCCCACCTGAGAATTCCCTTTTAGAGAGTCACACACAGCAGCCTATTCCTCCTACACTTTCTGCAGCAGCAGGTGGTACCCAGGCCCCTGACATATAGAAAGAGGGTGCTACACAATGCGCTTTGTCCAAATGAGCAGTTACATACAAACTCGAAGTCAACTTCATCAACCAACATGAAGGCTCAGCTCTATGTGACTAGAAAATTGCTCTGAATCTGTTGGACCACAGGAAACTAGAATATTTCTAATTGTTGATATATATACACATACAGATCTCCACATTTTTAAATCATCCAAAATTATAGGGAAATCATTTGAGGTGTCCAATACTTTATGATTACATATCAGAGAGAATAAAAAAGTGGGGGGTTATTAAAATGATGGGCTTACTAATTGTGGGATGTTAATTAGGTCAGGATAACGCTGCGTAGGTAAGTAAGTTGGCATGCTGATTTCCAGGCTAGAGTCTTTCAGCACGAACAGAATCTTCCACTGCTTGTCAGTCCAGGGCCACCAGGTGACACTCGACGGTCTCACCACTACGTCCAGGTTGAATATGAATGTCACTCAGAGGGACAATCACTAAGGCCGTGGAGACATGATAGAAAACCAAGAACCAGGCTTCGGTGGAAGGAATTAACATTCATTTTGTTAGAACTATTTCCTCTACCTTGGACAACAAGAACAAAGTTGTCTAAGAGAATGGTTTATTTACATCACTTATTAGCAAAAGGGCTTTGAGAAATATCTTCAGGCACTTAGGAAAAACTGCAAAGATGGCTTGCCTTTGAAACTGTGGATGGGGACACAGGTGTGGACCTCCTCTCTGCAGAAATGGGGGGGGGTTAAAAACCAGTGGAGGAGGTCTGGCACGCAGACTGTTCTGAAGGCCTTTGATTTATAGGCAACCAAGTGTAAGGAACTGTTTTCTTTGCAGGAAAGCACTGAGAATTTTGCTGGCATTGTTTGGGCTCCAGGCAACTGAGAACTCAGGAAGAAGAGACCCCACGGCTCTGCTGCCAGGTGTACCCCCAAACACACTAGAAATGTCAAGGGAGCTACATTTACATAACCAGCAATCACAATCCAGCCTCAATGGATCAGTAGACCTTGGTCTTGATTCTCCTTTCAAATGGACAACGTAGAAGACATTGAAAAGTAGGGTACTACTGTGTTCTTTTAAAATGTGAAAAGACACACACAGATGAAATCAGTCTACAAAGCTCTTCACCCAATTTCACAATTCAATTTGTCCTGCCTAGGAGTCTGCTAGACTGTTGTAAAGGTTTTGGGGTTTTTTTTCTGTTTTTTCTTTTTTTCCCCCTTTAGCTATGTTTTTTGGAAACCACTAACCATTGCCTTCCCGAGCTTGAGAATTCTCATTTCGCTCGTGCCTGCTGTGTTCCTATTGCTCATACAAAGCACAAAAGCAGAGTCCGGGCACAAGGAAAGGCTGGTGGGAAGCTAGGGACAGAACTCTTTCTTTTCACTGTCCCTGCACCTATTACTTTCAGAACCAATCTTAAATGCTAAGTGTGACATGTGTGTGTGTCTGAAGCAGATAGAGAAATCCCTCTGGAACTGAAAGCAACAAGACTTACCAATGGTTAGAATTTTCTAGTTTCAAAGGCACAGATTAGCCAATAGATCCATAAGTAACAACACTAAGAAGGATACAGGACTTAGTTTCTGCTGCCCTCTCGCTTTCTGGCTGATACCATTTCTTTCTTTCTTTCTTTTTTTTTTAATGGGCAAAGTTTTCTTTTTTAGTGGCCGCAGCCCTGGGTGACAGGGTTTTATGCAGTGACCGCTGTTCCCCGCTGAAAAGCCCTCCTAATCTAACAGCCCTGGCTCACCGGGTCTGGCTGTGCTGGGGTCTGGAGCGTGGCTACACAAGGACAAGTGGACATGCTGCAAGAACAAAGCCAGCTGGACACAAGGTCCACTGCAGGCAGGAACAGTGCGTGTGGACCCTGGCCCCACCCCGCCCGGCCCGGGCCCATCACTTGAACACCGACTGGAAGGTGGGGCACTCGTGATTCTTCATCTTCTTCATGAAGTTTTTGAATTCCTTGTTTTTCTTGTCCCACTTGTGGATGGCTGTCAGCAAGTACTGGCTCTTCACCTTCCGTCCCATAATGAGGAAATGGTGGCTGAGGTTGTCCAGCTGGTGGCAGGGGCAGTCGGCGCCATTCTTCAGAAACAGCACGAGCTTCTTCAGCTCCTTCTTCTTGATGGGCCCCAGCTTCAGGGGCTTCTTCTTCTTGGGGACAATCTTCTTGTCGCCATTTTCTTTTTTTACTTCTTTTATCTTCATCCTCAGTGCTAGATGGTGAGGGCAGAAAAGTAGAGAAGGGAAGGGAAGAGAAGAGAAAGCACGTTAGGAGGCAGCCTCTCATCAAGTCTGGTGTGGTGGCACATGGACACCTGTGATCCCAGTACTTGGGAAGCTGTGACAGGAGGATCATAGGTTCCAGGCTAGCCTCAGCAACTCAGCAAGACCCTCAGCAACTTAGTGCGACCCTGTTTCTAAATAAATAAATGTATATATATAAATGAATAGTTGAAGGTGTAACTCAGAGATAGAATGCCCCTGGATTCAATCCCCAGCACCAAAAAATAAAAGTAAACCACCTCCCAAACATGTGGCTGAAGTGGAGAGAATATGAGAGGCAAATAGCAAATAGGAGGAGGAAACAATTTCAGAAAGAAAAACCAAGGTATCTAGGAGGTAGAACGCCCCTGGGTTCAATCCCCAGTTACACACACACACACACACACACACGGAAAAAAAAATCAGTGATTCAGAATGTATACAATGTTTTCAGAGAAGAAAAGGGCCACACACTCCAATTTAGTCCACATAATGTAATGTTATATATCCCAGCATTCAAAGAGAAAAATCTTCCCCTGCTTGCTTTAAAAAAAAAAAAAAAAAAGTTAGTGGTTTAGTTTTTTAATATCCAAATTCCTTGAAAGTTGGGTCCTATAAACACAGCAGACAGCATCTGTGTGCATACTCTGCAGGGGAAAGTTAAAGATACTCAGCCTGTCACGCTTGGGTACATTAAACAACAACGTTCTCTTCAGCTGTGGAACCGTAGGTAGAAGCTGGGTAGCGGGCACTGCTCAAGTCCTCTCACCATAAGCAATCAACCACTAACAGGTGCCTCTCAGCGCTATCAACTCAGGAGACCCACACAGAATCAAACTCTACTCTGACTCCCTGATGGATCTGAGCAAGCCCTGGTGACGTCCTAGCGGACAGGTCCAGGGGATCCTTTCTCCTCAAATCTTTTTTTGTAGCTTATACTTAACAAAGATGTATGATTACAATCACCAATTATTATTTAAAAAAATAATAAATAAAAATTTAAAAATATGGGAAAAAATCTTTTTGTGTGTGTGCTGGGTGTTGAACACAGGGGCGTTCTATCTCTGAGCTACACCCTACCCCACTACCCTCCCCCCTTTTCCTGAAACAAGATCTCGCTAAGTTGCTAAGGATGGTCTTGGACTTGTGATCCTCTTTTCTCAGCCTCCAAAGTACTGGGATTACAGGCACCCACCACTGCAGCAGGCTTCTCCTCAAATCTTGTATGGTAGGTACAGTGGCTTCTTCTGTTCTCAGTGCAACCCCCAACAGAAAGGGAAAGCAGCCTACCCACATGTTCTGTCACCTCATGTGTGGGGGAGGGGGGAGGGGGGAGATTAAACCCAGAGCCTCACACATGCTAGGCAAGCACCACCAAGACACACCCCAGGTTTGTTCGGGCTCACAGCTCCAGAGGGTTCTGTGCATTATTGACTGCCCCCATGGCAGTGAGGCAGTGCGTCATGGTGGGAACACGCAGCCCAACAAGCTACTCGTGACAGCTGGAGAGCAAAAAGAAAGAGAAAGAAGAGGGGCTGAGGTCCTACCATTCCCTTCAAGGATCTAGCCTCTCCTACTGGGCCCCACCTCCAATACCCCTGCAGGCTGGGGACCACAAGCCTCCATACATGGGCCTCTGAGAGACACTTATCCAAACCATAGCACCATGTCTGATTGTGCACTTTTAATCACCATGCTTTCCTTGCTGACTCTGTGGTTCCACAGTTCTTTATAACAAACCCAAAAGAGTACTCATTAAATAAACCAAGAAAACAAGGGGGGGATTTAGACCCTCTTCCTCATTTCATCCACATTTTAAAATGACTTTTCTCATGAAATGACAAAAAAGTTCTTGGGACTGAAGGAGACTACCCAAGAAAAAAGAGCCACATTTGTAAGGGTTTTGCTATTTAATATTTAGTTGATTAGAAAACCATACCCTTGGCTAACCCACAAGTAAAGAAGAAGACAAAAAAAAAAAAACCCTAGGAGCAAAAAATCTTTAATGAATGTGTCAAAGTCAGTAAATTAAATAGTCTCCCACTGTTTTCTTTTTCCAACAGAAAGGTGTTCCAGATCTTGATGCCTACTTAACTCAAGCCCCATACAATACCCTAGGCCTGAGAAATGCCTCACCCCAAGGGCGACAGAAAGTTCAGAACTGGGTGTTAGTGAGCAGACTGCTCTAGCTGAGGATTAACACTGACCTCTAGGCTGTTCCCGGCTCCCAGCACATGTGGGAGTGAGCCAAGCACAACTTCCCAACCCAGTTTGTTTTTCCAAACTCTTTCCCCACCCTGAGCTGGCCACTGCCTGTTGCTTCTGATCCTGCTTGGCTCCCACCCCCGTGGCGGTCAGAGAACCTGGGAACCAGCAGGTAGAAGTGCAGTGAACACAGAGCAGGAGACACAGTTGGGCAGTGGCACACAGCTGCAACCCCAGCACTTGGAAGCTGAAACAAAAGGATTGAGGCATGAGGCCATCCTCAGCAACTGAGCAAGACCTGTTTGAAAATAAAACGGGCTGAGGGTATAGCTCAGAGGTAGAGTGCCCATGGGTTTAGTCCCCAGTACCAAAAAGAGAGTGCTGCATGAAAGGAAAGAGTAAGAACTCTGCTCTTTTCACTAGAACAAAGCTCCAAAAAGTGGCCCCGGGTTATTCAGTAAGTCCCAAGCTACTTCCCAAAGCCGTGGGTGGGGCCAAGCGCATCACCAGGACAGGCTAACGCGTGCACCAGCAGACAACATGGCTCTATGTAACTCGACAGCGCTTTAGTGGAAACCATTTCGCTTTTGATTGTGCTGTTTTTAATCACAAATCAGAAATCAGTGTTCCTTTGCCATGACCATATAAAGGAATTTAGCCTAGTTAAGGGGTGAATGGTGAGGGGAGAGAGGAAATCAGAGGATGGGAACGTGTTGTGCGTTAGACTGCTCTTGCTACTTTTCTGAGGTGGGGATTTAGGAAATAAGGCACACATGCCAGCAATTGCCAACATCTCTCTCTAGGGCTTGTTTCAGGAATGCAGATTACCAACAGATTACCTGTCCAAGGCTGCCTTAAGAATGTAGATGGAATTCTACCACCACCACGCCATACCCAGGGCCAGCCGGGAGCAGCCGGGGTTGTTGACCATTGCCTCTCCAGCCCTCCACACCACTGTGCCTGGAACACAGAGATTTCACCCCATGGCTGAGTCCACAGCACGAATGCTGGTGGGAGCCAGGGAGGAGAAGACCCAGGAGGGAAGCGGAGGCTGGGATAACGACTGGGCGGAGGACAGGGTCCTGGACTCTAGGTGACCTCAAAATCCAGCTTTGAATACCTGGAGTCTCCATTTTTCTACCTGTAAGGTATAAAGCACAGGTGGACTGCTGGCCCGGTAGACTTGCCACCCAGAGAGCCCACAATGTCAGTCCCAGGAAGCCGGCTCTGGTCACCTGCAGCACAATTCTCTGCCCTGGGCTGGCTGCTGCTTTTGCTCCCTTTCCTCCCATGTCCCCAGCTCACTGTGACAGGGATGTCCCAGGTCTTGATCTCAGCTCCCTATAATAGCTAGACCCCAAAATAAAACAAAAAAAAAATCCTTTTTTTTATGGTACTGGGGATTTAACCCAGGAGGGCTCTACACTCTGAGTTACCCACCCCCCTTATTTTTTTTTAAACAGGGTCTTGCTAAATTGCTAAGGTGGGCGTCGAACCTGTGATCCTCCTGTCTCAGCCTCCCAAGTACTGGGATCACAGGTGTGTACCACCATGCTCAGCTTTTTCTTTTTTATTTTTTAAAGAAAAAAAAATTAACTTCTCCCCCAAGGGTGGGACGTTACTTCCACCTATGCATTACTGCCAGCAAGAATTTAAAGACCCAGTAACTAGAGGTTGCAATTAGGGATTTTCTGGGTCTTTCTCAGCAATCTTAAAATAAATTATCCCTTACATTTGAGTAGACCATTAAAGTTTCCTTCCACTTCCAGTCTCTCAAACCATTTTTTTGCTCATAAATTATACTTTCTTAATAGCCTCCACACGAAGCTTGGCCATGTTTCTGAGCCGAAATGAGAATCTGAAAGTCATTACACCCATCCCCAGCCCACACTTTCTTCCAAACCATCTCTTCCTCCTCATTTCCCTGCTTCTATTAAGGTGCCATCGTTCTTCCAATGACCTCAACAAGGTGCTGAAATGGAAGACAGCCATTGGTCAAGGGCTGCTCATTTATATTACCAATAATCTGAACTTGCTGTAGGAATCTATAAAGGATCTGCTGGGGAAGGGAAGAATGGGGCCAAGTCAGGAATCAGACCTGGAACTCATCTGATCACAGACAATAGTTACAGTGAAGAGTAAAGTACAGACAGAGAAGGAAAGGGTTGGCAGGCAGCAAGCACCTTACTGGAGCGAAAGAATGGAGAAGAATTATTATAAAAGTCACCAGAAGTGAAGATAAGAAACCAGGCAGCCTGTTGTCATGAAAACCATGGGAGAATGCCATTTCAAACGGAGGAGACAAAGCTAGGCATGGTGGCACACACTCATCATTCTAGTACTTGGGAGACAGAGACAGGAGGATTGTAGGTTGAAGCCAGCCTTGGAAATTTAATGAGACTCTAGGCAACTTAAACAGATACTGTTTCAAAATAAAAACTAAAAAGGGCTTGGGATGTAGCTGGGATTGAACCTCTGGGTTCAATCCCCAGTACCAATAAGAAAAGACAAAGAAAAAAAAGTCTGAATAGTAAAGAGTGGGACCCTCAAACCAAAGAACACTACATTTATGTCCCTCAGGCAGAGCACTGGATAGTTTCTCTCTAAGCAAACTAGTTACTCAAAAGTAAAGATCTTTAGGCTACACACAAACACACACACACACACACACACACACACACACACACACACACACACAACTCTAAAGTGAGGCCCAACAAATCATGAAGAGCTTCCCATTCCACGTCTCACTCAAATTCATATGCACAGTCAAGAACTGGCAGGATTTAAAGAAAGCCTCTAAATGTGAATTATAAAGACTAAGATATACAAAACCAATAGTAGTGCAGGGATCATGAGAAAACTTTTTTAAACAATATTAGATAAGATATTGTATTCATACAAGAACAGAAGCTCTGAAAAGGAACATGCAAAAAATAGGACAGAGCACTTAGATATTTAAAATATAAGAGGAGAATAAAGAATTCAATGCAAGTGCTTTATGATAGGGCTAATAAATTCCTGAGAAGCTCAACAAAATGACAAAGAGAGGGGCAACAATTCAAAAGTCTAAATAAAAGGCATTATAAAGATAGAACCAAGAAAACAAATGGGAGAAACTACCAAAGAAATAATTACAATAAAGTTTTCCAGAAAGGAAGAACATGAGTTCTCAGGTTAACTAGTACCCCGTTCAATGAATCATGACATTTTGAAACACTGGGGATAAAAAGAACTTTTGAAAGCTTCTAGAGGAAAAGAGAGTTTATATCTAATACAAAGGCTCAAGGCATCAGAATGGCTTGATCAACAGCAACACAGGGGCTATCAGATAATGAATGAATGCCTCTAAAATCCCCAAGGGCTGGAGATGTAGCTCAATGGTAGAGCACCTGCCTAGCATGTGCAAAGCCCTGGGTTTGATCCCCAGCATCACAAAAATAAATAAAATAGGAATTGGGGAAGGGCTAAATGAGAAATATGTGCATGTATGTCTTTACCAGCTTGTACCTAACAAACAAGTATGATTACAATGCACCAATAAAAAATAAATAACAAAACAAAATCCTCCAATCTAACACATCAATCGGCACATAAAGTAGAATAAAGACATGTTCAGTCTTTACTAAATATTTTTATTAAAGTTTTTGTTAAGATTTTTTAAATGTATCTTCCACATATCTTTTCTTCAGAATCTATAAAAATGCAGAAGTAAACAAGAAAACAAAGATCTAACATAAGAAAAGCAAAAGAAGGCTTAGAATGTTTTTTCCAGAACAACTGTTAATAGGCCTGAACCTTGAACCGTTGAGACTAAAGTAGAAGAGGGCTCAGGAAGTCCTGAGGAATGTCTGCCAGAAAGGTGGGCTGAATTCATAATAGGAACATAAGGAATGAGGCAAATAAAATTAGACCATCAATGTCTAAAATAAAAAGCACACACAAGAGTGTAAAAAGAAAGAAAACACAAATGCATGAAAAGAAAGATGTAAATGCAGTATTTTATGGCTTGACTGCAAATGATAGCTACATAATTCCAATAAACTAAGAACTGAATATTAACTTAGCCAAAGCTGTGACATAACTACATTGAAAACATATTGTAAGGCAGATCAATCTTAACTTCAATAACAGAAAACCAATAAATAATGTCTAAACATTAAAAAACCAAACAAGCAGGGCGTGGTGGCACACACTTGTAATCCTAGCATTTGGGAGGCTGAGACCAGAGGATCCAGGTTCGCCGACAGCCTCAGCTATTAGTGAGGCCCTCTGCAACTTAGTGAGACCCTGTTTCAAAATAAAGAATAAAAAATAGGGCTGGGGGTATAGCTCAGAGGTAGAATGCCCCTGAGTTCAATCCCCAGTGCCACGAAAAAAAAAAAAAAAATCGAACAGCATGTACAATACTTACTTGCTCCAGTTTGCTAAATATCACAAGAAATAGCTAAACTAGTTGAAAAACATTACTTTTCGTAATGGAAACTTGGGCTGAGAAGGCATGAGATTGTGGACTGCTGTTTTATATTGAAATCTATTTATTCCTATTGACTTTTTAAACTGGATTTATTTTGAAGCAAAAAAAAAAAATTCCTTAATTTTGTTTTAAAAAAAGCTTACAGTCGAGCTGGGCACGGTGGCAAACGCTTGTAATCCCAGCATTTGGGGGGTTGAGACCGGAGGATCCAGGTTCACAGCCAGCCTCAGCTACCTAGTGAGGCCGTCTGCAACTTAGTGAGACCCTGTTTCAAAATCAAGAATAAAAAATAGGACTGGGGGTATAGCTCGGAGGTAGAATGCCCCTGAGTTCAATCCTCAGTACCACAAAAAATAAATAAATAAATAAGCTTACAGTCCAGTGAATAACAAAAATGTAATTAGAACGTATCAATGAAAGTATAAATATATTCCTGTGTGTGTGTGTGTGTGTGTATGTATATGTGTATGTGTGTCACAAAATCAGAGGTCAAGGTCATTAAAGAAGCAGAGAGTACATTTCCAGGCCCTCTATTTTCTAGTCAAATGAAGGAACTTGGCGTTGGGATTTGAGAGTTTTGAGTAAGAACCCTGCTTTTTTTTTTTTTTTTTTTTTTTTTTTTTTTTTTTTTTTTTTTTTTTTTTTTTTTTTTGCGGTACTGGGGATTGAACTCAGAGGCGTTCTACCTTTGAGCTACACCCCCAGCCCTATTTTTTACTCTTTATTTTGAAACCCAGTCTCACTAAGTTGCGGAGTGCCTCACTAGGTAGCTGAGGCTGGCCGCGAACCCGGATCCTCCGGTCTCAGCCTCCCAAATGCTGGGATTACAAGCGTGCGCCACCACGCCCGGCAGAACCCTGCTTTTTAACTATTTTTTTTTGCAGAAAGGGAAGGAGAGCAGCCTAGATCTAGTGAACTGCCATCATTTTTCAGACAAAAAAGAATCCATTAGTTAGAATACGTATTATTTACTTAAAACTAGAAGGGACATTAAACCTAGTTCACCTGATGCCAGGAGGTAACTTGCTGGAAGGCAGGTGTGGTGGTGCATGCCTGTAATCCCAGTACTTGGGAAGCTGAGACAGGAGGATTGCAGGTTTAAGACGGGAGAGGGTGGGGGCAGGCACGGCAGGGTTTTCATGTCCTCACCCAGTTTGCAAGTGTCTTGGGTGGGCTGGCCCCAAGGCCTGAAGCAGAAAGCACCATACCCAAACCAACTGTGCAAATGCAATTTGGTGACAGCATTGGATAAGGGCCCTCTCCAACTCAGCAGAGGGCCGGGCACCATGGAGAGCTAGCTTTGAGGCATTAGGGCCCAAATGAATCCTGGTGACAAAGGCCTCTGGATGGCAGCTCAGCAGAACCCTCTGTTCCCAGCAGGAGCCGGTGTTTGGCACCATTAATTTGTTTAGCAAAGAAAGGAACTGGCACTTTGTCACAGTAACTCGGACTCCCTCCCCTGACCACAAACCACATGCTATATATTTACATGCATTTACTCTCTACAGTACACACAATACAAAAAAAAAAAAAGAAGGCAGCTTTTTTTTTTGCCTTCATCTACAGAAAGTCAATGTAGAAAATGTTTTTAAGTGACTCATTTGAGGCAAATTATTTAATTGAAATTGTCCTGTTTTCTGGACCACAGGCACCTTAGGGAAGAGGTCAGACAGAAAGGTGGTTTGCAAATTGACAGCTCCTCCCCTAACATTCATATTCTCTCCTCCTCTCTTCTCTCTTCTTCTTCCTTTCTCTCTCTCTCTCTCTCTCTCTCTCTCTCTCTCTCTCTCTCTCTCCACACACACACACACACACACACACACACACACACGCACGCATCAATGTCAGCCATCCGGGATCCTGCTGCCTAATTGCTTGATTCCCTGAATTTTGTTGAATCCCCACTGATTTAAGCTAATGGCACAAAATGAAAACCCCACTTTGACAGCAAAGGGCTGCCTGGTGTGGTTTTATCTGGGAAGGCACCGGCAGGGTTAGCTCTGGCAGCAAGGACTTGGGCCCCTGAGCAGGACAAAGAAAAGCTGTGGCCCTTCCCCTTTCGGGTGCCCACCTTTGCCACCTCCACCTGCCAGTCCCCATCCTCCAAGCAGGAGGCAGAAGAGAAGAAGAGAATCACTTAAATAAAGTCCATCATGAAGATTGATTGAATCTTGGCTCCAAGGACCGGCAAACCTGCCAAGGCAAACAGCTGTTCCCACCATGGGTCATTGGTTTTCCATCCCTCCTCATCCCACCTCCTGCTGTTCACCCAAATGGCAAGCTGGAATGTGGGATGGTCCCTTGGAAGGAAAAAGATGGGGAGTGGGGGAGTGTGCTTCAGAACCAATGAATCGGAAAAGCCATGAATTATCTCCAGCTCTGAGATGCTTAAGAGAGCAGGTCTAAAACTTGAACACCATCAGAATCCCCTGGAAGCCATGTTAAGAATGCAGGTGACATTGGGCATGGTGGTGCACGCCTATAATCCCAGTACTTGGGAGGCTGAGATAGGAGGATCGAAGGTTTGAGGCCAGCCTCAGCAACTTAGCGGGACCCAGTTTCGAAATAAAAAATAAAATGTCTAGGAATGTAGCTTGGAGGTAGAATGACCCTGGGTTCCTCCCCAGAGTTTCAGAGTCAGTAGCAATGAATTAGAAGGGCCCAAGAATTTGCATTTCTAGCAAGTTCTTAAGAAAGGTTGGTGCTGCTGGGTTAGTGGCCACACTTGAGAAGCACTGGTTTAAAAGGCTCAGGGGTGGGGATAGGTTGGGCATTTCGATTTGTCACCGTAGTTACTCGCAGAGCTGCATTTTAAGGGCTCATTCTTGGATTATTTTCAAACATCTCAAAGACCCAGGGCAGCACCCAAACTCACAAGCTCAGGCTGAAGGCAGTAAGATCAGCATAAGCATGTCTAAGACCCAGCTGATCCTGCGCCCCAGAGAGGGACCCAAGTGTGTGCAAGAAGAGAGCTGGACAGCTGGGCAGGGTCCCTCTAGAGAAGCTGGGAGTGACAGACACAGCTCAGCTCTCCCCCTTTAGGTTTTTCTCAGTCTTATCCATATAAAGGCAGAGCATGCAGTCCAAGCAAAGTGCAGGCTTTTCCTACCCATTCTCTAAGATGTGCTTCAGTTTATCCTCTCCAGAAAGCCCCTGGCCACGTCCAACCTTGACCTTCAGAGCCCCCCTATCTGGGCCTTGACTCAGCATAGGTTTGCATGATTACTCCCCATGAATGTGCCTGCTCCATGCTCCTTCCAAATGAGTTCATCTCTGTGCAAGGATGAGGGCAATGCCTAACTCATCAGAGAGCTCAGTTGAGCAATTGTTGGACCCACAAATGAATAAAAAGATGCAAACAGTACAGATGTTGCCCAGAAATTGATAGCCTCATTCGTGGGCCTGGAATTCTTTCCACGAACATCTGCTTTACTACTAATAATAACAATGGCTAACAATTCTTTCTCTCTCTCTCTTTTTTTTTTTTTTTTTTTTTGTGTGTGTGTGTGTGTGTGTGTGTTGGGGGGTGGAAGAATTGGGGATTTAACTCAGGGGCATTCTGCCTTTGAGCCATGCCCCTGCCCTATTTTATTTTTAATTTTGAAAGACAGTCTCACTAGGTTTGTGAGGCTGGCCTCAAACCTGCAATCCTCCTATCTCAGCCTCCCAAGTACAGGAATTACACATGTGCACTACCATGCTCAATTGCCACTGGCTATATTTTGAGTGTCTCCCTGATTCCCAGTAGCTTCCAGAAGCCAGGCCCACAGGGCTAGAATTGAACGTCCCCTGGGTTTCCATCGTATGTCTGCAGTTTCCTCAAAGAATGAGCTACTCCAGACAGACAGTGCTCTTTTCCTGGGAAACCCTCCTCAGAGCCACAGCCAGCGTCCACTCTGTCAAACAGGCTCCGTGTGTGTGTCATGGTGAGTCCCTCCATCCTGCCAGTAACTTCCCCTCAGCTATCCTGTCTGGTCCTCATTCAAGTGCTGGGCACTGCTCTATTTTTCTTCGAATCAGCTAGTTGAGTAGGTACTACCAACTACTACCACCTACTTTTTAAGTCAAGTAGATTCAAGCCTATACTTTTCTAAAAGACACCAGCTGGTAAGAAACAGAGCATGGATTCACTCTCAGGTAATTTCAGCTCTTTAGAAAGTTAAAGTGTTCCTAGCCAGGCATGATGAACCACTCCTATAATCCCAGTACTTAGGAGGCTGAGACAGGAGAATCACAGGCCAGCCTCAGAAATTTAGTGAGGCCCTTAGTAACTTAATTAAGACCCTGTTTCAAAATAAAAACAATTAAGGGCTGGGGGACTGTGGCTCAGAGGTAGAAAGTTGAATAGTGTTCTTAAAAAGTTATATCCATTAGAACCTCAAAATGTGACTTTACTTGGAAATGGAGTCTTTCGCAGGTATAACTAGTTAAATTAAAATATAGTCATACTGGATTAGGGTAGACCCTAAAACCAATGACTGGTATCCTCATAAGAAGAGAAGAAAACTAGGCATACTGGTGCATGCCTGTAATCATAGTACTTAGGAGGCTGAGACAAGAGGATCACAGGTTCAAGGCTACCCTCAGCAACTTGGTGAGACTATTTCAAAATAAAAAATAAAAGGGCTGGGGGTGTAGCTTACAGGTAGAACACCCCTGGTTTCAACAATCCCATGTACCAAAAAAAAAGAGAGAGAGAGAAGGAAAAGACAAAACAACAGTACTTGGGACATCCCTGCAGATCCTTAGTGCGGCCATGGTCGTCAGCACTGGAGCTAAGCAGACCCCTCCCCACACTCCACTGCCTTGTACACGTTTCCTCTCATATTTTCCTTCACACAAACACTGTCTAAGAAGCCCCTTGGGTTCCAGCCCCATGGGCTCAAATCTCTTCCCCTGCGCCCTCCTCCAAATGCAAGCGATCCTCTCCCTACTTCAATGCCAGAACACAGTGCCAAAAGCCAGAAAACTAAGCCCCACTCCAGGCTGAAGAAGTACAACCCCAGCTCATTATCAGATAAATCATTTCCTGAAAGAAATGCAGCTGCAGTGGAGGGAAGGCGTGTCCTGAGGCCCCTCTGCCAGCCCTCCCAGCACCAGAATTCAAGGAGTCCCTGAGCAGTGCTGCCCGGCCCCCTCCATTAACTCAAGACCATCGACCAGATAGACCAGCAGGGCTGCAGCCCCGCACCTCCTCCTGTCCAGTTCAGAAAGCTCTCACTGAGCTCCCGGGACTTGCGCAGGTGAGGCAGGGACCTAGGACAGACGGTGTGCTCACGGCCCACCAGACAAGCAGGCCCAGGAGGCCAGCAATGACCCTGCCACGCCATCTCAGAAGGGGGTGTGGGTGTCTTATCGCCGGGGATAGTGGTGCATGCCTGTGATCCCAGTACCTGGGAGGCAGAGATCCCAGGTTCAAGGACAGTCTCAGCAACTTAGCAAGACCCCGTCTCAAAATAAAAATAATAATAATTAAAAAGGGCTGAGGATGTAGCCCTGAGTTCAATCCCCAGTGTCAAAGAAGAAGTGGGTGTCTTCTGCTTAAGTGTTTGGGGGATGTGTCCTCCCCCGCCACACCAGAAACTTCCAGGCTGAGCACTCCCCAGGAGCCTCCAAACTCCAGCCTCGGTTTCTCATACTAAAGAAGCAGGAGCCAAGGAGGAGAACGTGTCTTGAGCTGGTCCAGACCAGATTCCTCGCTCCATCCTACCCCCAAAACACAGGCAACAGACCAACTGGGATGGGAAAGTGAGCTAAAAAAGGAAAGGAAAGGAAAGGGAAAGCTCCCCGTGCCCGCCACCCTCCGAGGCTTGCCCGTTCTACAACTTGGAGCAGTCGTTCCAGACAGGGAAACCTGCCAGGAGATGCATTAAGTCTGTAAGAGAAGAAGGCTCCAGGCAGAGCTGCCAATCACAGGGAAAACCACAGTGTATTGATTCTGCCCAGCTCCCAGCGCAGGGCGGCCCAGTGCTCGCCGCTCACGGCCTCCCCATCACAGTCACACGACTATGCGGCAAAGAAATGCTCAAGGCCGCCAGGAGAGCTGACACCAAGGGAAGCTCCAGGATGGGAGGCAGGACCAGCGCTGCGCTGGGCTGGCAGGAGGGACAGCAGGGCAGGGAGCAGGGAGGGCCTCCAGGGCCAGGGCTGCAGTACACGCCCACCAGGTCAGGCCTGGCAAGTAGACAGCTATACCTTTTCTTTTCTTCTCTTTTCCTTTCCTTTTCTTTTTCCTCCTTCCCTCCCTCCATCCCTTCCTCCCATTTTGTAATACTGGAGATCGAACCTAGGGCTGTTCCACCTCCAAGCTACACCCCAGCACTTTTTAATTTTTATTTTGAAACAGGGTCTCACTAAGTTGCTAAGGCTGTCTTCGGACCTGTGATCCTCCTGTCCCAGCCTCCCAAATACTCGGATTACAGGCATGTGCCACCTCGCCTCGGCTCTGGAAGGCTACTCCTCAGTTGTGCCCACTAGCAAGCTCAGAACCATCCTTCTGCATGACTCACAGCCCAGGATGGCTTACAGATGCTGTTTTTGCACATGCAGGTGCTGTTCCTTTGTGGGGGATAGGTCTACGCACGAGGTCAGAGGTTGGGGAGAAACACATTTTGAGGGCGGGTTAGGAGCCCTACAAGGCCAATGGTCTCATGAGCTGGGGCCCATCATGAGGCAGAGGGGGGCCTCTGCCTCCCTCATGAGTGGGAAGTCACTAACAGTATCACCACGGGTGGAAGTGACCTGCTAGAAGACAAACAGCGGGTGCTCCTGGAACCCCAGGACCATGGGGTCCAAAGGGAACCATAAACATCATACTTTCTGGCTTTCTGCAAAGGTCTCTCAGGTAGAGCAGACAAGAGGTCACCTGCAGCCAGGCACAGGGACACACACCTGTGATCCCAGCACTTAAGAGGCTGAGACAGGAGGATTGCAGGTTTATGACCAGCCTGGGCAATTTAGCAAGATCCTGTTTCAGAATAACAAATTAAAAAAAGGACTAGGGGTATAGTTCAGAGGTAGAACACCCCTGAGTTCAATCCCCAGCACCACCACCAAAAAAAAAAAAAAGTCACCTTGTCTTTGGATAATTCTTGTAGCAAGCCTCCCCCCCCCCCGCCCCGTAAGTAGCCCATCCCTTTGTTGAACAAAGTTTTGTTTCTTCAACAAGCTAAGTTCAGTAGAGCTTCTGGAGCTACACAGAACAAGTCTTTCCTTTGCTGGATAAGACGACCTCAGCCCTCTCAACTATTCCATCCTGACAGGCAGCTGTGCTGAAATGCTCAGGCTTGTCCCTTTGGAGAGAAGACATGGGAACCAGAACTGCCAAGCCCTAGGAGAGCAGGAAGCATCAACTGATGCAGCAGTGCCGGGAAGCCTGGGCCGGGCAGCTCACCTTCTTCTCCTCCCTGCCTGCACAGAATACCTGCAGAATACCTGCCACAGCCGCCAGGGCCAGCGGGATGCTGAGTGCTCCTTCTACACACTCATGCTGGGCAGAGGAAGCACTGTGTGTCATAACAGCACCAGTCACTGGCCCAGGGTCTGCTGTGGGTACTGTCCCCTCTTTGGGCAAGGTCTCAAGCCTAGATCCTCCAAGCCGCTTCTCCTAACCTGGCACTTTAGATCTGAGTCATACATTAATATTAGCTGCACTTGTGAGTCTACAGACATGTTTAGGGTTAGCTCAGCCTGCACTTAATAACCTCAAAAAATCTTTTTTTTTTTTTTTACAGGATCTAAGTCATTGAGTCTGGCCTCAAACCTGTGATCCTCCTGTCTCAGCCTTCCCAAGTACTGGGATTACAGACATGCATGATTGTGCCAGGCTCAAAAATTCTTTTAAGCTCCTCTGAGAAAACATTCCCATGACTATTCTGGTTCAGATTTGGCACATCTGTAAAATGCATTCATTTTTTTTTTTCATTTTCTTCTGGAAAGACAGTGAGTCTTAGATTATAAATGCTTTCAGGGGGAATGGCCATGCTGGACATGCCGACAGTACCTACTGACAGAGGAAGCTTTAGTGGGGATGCCAAGCAGAGCTGGAAGATGGCACCTCACGACCCACTGCCATGGGGCAAGTAAGTGGCATGTCTTATTGGTTTCCAGGACATTGATACAAAGCGATTAGCACACTGGCTTGGTGAAATGCATACACTGATCCCTATTTGGCAGATGGGAAAACTAGCTCAGAGAACTGCACTTGATCAAACTTACATGGCTGGTAAATTGTGGATCAGGAATTAAAATTCAATTTTGAGTTACAGAAAGCAATTGCTTAGAAAGTACCTTTTCTGCCGAGTGAGGTGGCCCATGCCTACAATCCTGGGAGGCTGAAACAAGAGGATTACAGGCTCAGGGACAACCTCAGCAACTTAGTGAGACCCTCAGCAATATAGCGAGACCCTGTTTCAAAATAAAAAAAATAAAAATAAAAAGGGGTAGGGGTGTAGCTCAGTGGTAGAACACCCCTAGATGCAATCCTCAGTACCACCAAAAAAAAAAAGTACTTTTCTGCCAGGTACAGTGACACACACCTATAATCCCAGCTACTATGGAGGCAGGAGGATCACAAGTTGGAGGCCAGCCTTGGCAACACAGTGAGAACTGGCTCAAAAAATTAAAAGGACTAGGGATGGAACTCAGTGTTAGAGCACCCTGAGTTCAATCCTCAGTTTCCAAATAAGCACCAGGAAGAACAAGAAGCCCTGAGACACATTCAGGACGGGGACCCCACATGTGGAGACCATCCCAAGAAGAGGGGGCTGAGATGAGGACGTCCAGCAGCCACCCAGGCCCCGGCCAGGGAATGAGGCTCTACAACGTGTACAACGCCCTGCCCTATGCAATGGTCAGGAAGGGCCAGTATTCCCAGTGGACCCGCCTGAAGAGCAGGAAAGGGCCAACAAAGATATTATATCAAAGAAGCCAAGTCACAAGCCAGGTACCATGATGCATGCCTATAATCCCAGTATTTGGGAGGTTGGAACAGGAGAACCACAGGTTCAAGGCCAGCCTCAGCAACTTAGTGATGCCTTGTCTAGGGCTGGAGATGTAACTCAGAGGTAGAACCCCTCTGAGTTCATGGGTTCAGTTTCCAGAATGGAGGCGGAGCGGGGAGGGGGGGTCAGGCAGACACCAAGTAAGAGTATTGTGGAACAAAATTACATCATTTCCAAGCTACAGCAGAGAGCTCTCCTTGTAGGGACCCTTCAATTTGCTTAAGGAAATAGGTTCTCTGACTTTGGCTGGCTCAAGCCACAAAGCTGATCGGTGGCAGCACTAGAATTAGATCCCAGGATCTAATTCTTATCATGTATTATCTCCTAGCACATCAATTTATATTTTTTATTTTTGACAAGTAGGTAAACTGAGCCACCAAGAGAACAGTGACTTGTCTGCACTGACACGGTAGGTAGGGAAGCAGGCCTTGAACTCAGGTCTGGCTGATGCCTGACACATACATGTGTTCTTTCCAACATACCTTTTAAATCCCAGGGATTACACCATGCCCTTTATGACAATTCCTCTTTTTTTTTTTTTGCAGTACTGGGGATTGAACTCAAGGTCATTCTACCTCCAAGCTATACCCCCAGCCCTATTTTTTATTCTTTATTTTGAAACCGAGTCTTACTAAGTTGCAGAGGGCCTCACTAGGTAGCTGAGGCTGGCTGAGAACCTGGATCCTCCAGGCTCAACCTCCCAAATGCTGGGATTATAAGCGTGTGCCACCATGCCCAGCTTATGACAATTCTTACTAACCACTGGAATCTACTAAGGAAAGGACTCTGGCCTAGAAGGTCAGCAGTTTTTAAATGCTTTATTGCAATACTAAAACCTAAACAAAACAGGTTTGGTTGGCATTCAGAGAAAAACACAAAACACCACACCTGTAGGAGTAATTCTCAAGCTTAAAAGATGGCCTTCAGACTGGAAGTGGTAGTTCATGCCTGTAATCCCAGTACTTGGGAGGCTGAGAAAGCAGGATTGCAGGTTCGAGGCCTGCCTCAGCAGCATAATGAGTCCCTGTTCCAAAATCAAAAGGGCTAGGGGTATAGCTCAGAGGTAGAATGCCTCTGGGTTCAATCCCTAGTACTGGGCGGGGGGGGGGGGGGGGGGGG